>DF239896.1:0-156030 GCA_000507305.1 Breviolum minutum Mf 1.05b.01
ATCCATTTTTATGACAAGATGGCATGAGACAGGACTGCATCCATTTTTATGGCAAGATTGTATGAGACAGGACTGCATCCATTTTTATGACAAGATGGCATAAGACCGGTGCTCATCCATTTTACATAGGTATGTATATACACATATATACACATATTTATGTACATATATATACTTCTCAGAAGGAATGTTTACATATTTTTTTTGGCTCAAAGATTTTCACAGAAGTATCACTAATGTAGACAAACAAAAAGAGTCTTACATAGATTAATCCTGCAGGAGTGCTGTGGAAAACATCCATGCCTCAATGCTAAGCCAGCAACCCGAGTCACGTCATTCCGGAGGATATCCGCGCAGCCTTCCACCTTTCCATCCTGCAGGGCTCGCTTCCGACATGACCTGGGCACCTTTCACCTTTCACCATGACATACAGCAACTTGGAAGCTAGAGCTTGTCAATTCTGATGGCTGGGCCATTGAAACAAAGCACTTGCAACACCAAAGACTTCCAGAATTGGGAGAATTTGCCATCATCATATGGTGCTTCACCCATGGAAGACCTACCTAAAATCTAAAATGTGGAGTATTCTACAGTCCTGATGAAAAGTCAGGCTAGAAACTGTGCTCCAGGTAAATGATTGAAACCGCATCCAGACAAGACATATAAGACATGATAAGTTTACAGCAACTTTTCTTTTCGCGGTGTCTTGATCTTCACACACGGTGAGGTAATCGATTAAGGCACCATGAAAGCCACCGGAACATATGAGACAGCGCAAATCATCTGGACAGAAGCTGTGAGGACAAAGCCTGCACGGTAGTCTCCGGTTCGATCTGCCAAGTAGCCACCGACCCAAGCACCAGCACCATTAGTAGCAGACTTGAATGACGTGATTGCCTGGCAGGGTTCATGGAGACAATCAACAATCACAAGATTGCGGAACAAATATTGGAGTTGAAAGTATTTGAAATAGCTTGAAATGGGTTCAACTGTGTATCCAATATAAATCTATATAAATTCAATTTGAATACATATAATATATATAATATATACTATATACCTTTCTAAATCTGTTGATGATTCTTGATATCTGCTTGCTGAAAAGCTGGGGAGGCCTGGTTTCCCTTTCCTAGTAGATTCTTCAACTGCCAACAAGTAGCTGTCCAGCGGCCACGATGTTTGGGAAGCACTGATTCAAAAATAATTGATTGGACACAAGGCACATTGGCTCTTGCAATCGCAGTTCGGAGAATGAATAAAGTGGCAGCCAGGAAAGTCTGATGTGCACTGGCAACACCAAGCATCAAGATTCCTCCAACAAGAATGAAAATGATGGCAGCCCATGCACGTCCCATCTTTGCGGAAATGGTAGGGGTGGCAAAATTCATTGCAGCCAGCGAGAGATTCTCTGCCATCCGAAGGATCATAAGCCAGGATGGACTCATTGCGAAGTCTTTGCGGAAGAAGAGGGGCACATACTTCAAGCTCATTGACCCTGCAATCTGAGTACCTCCCCACATAATCTCAGTCCAAACAGGTACCAGCCATTGCTTCTTCATCCCACACTTCAGTTCTTGAGTCCAGTCGGGCAAGGAAGTGGATGTCCCTACATCATTGCCAATAGATGCATGTGTATTGCGCAGGAGCAGAACTGCAGGCTCGACAAAAAGGTATCCCACAAAACCAGCACATACGACGTTTTGCAAGAGTGGAATTGACCAGTCAGTCTTTGCGTGCAAATTCACCAAAAGCAATGCCACCATTGGACCTACAGCTGTTCCTGTCCAAGAAAGCATTTCTTTGCGACTGAGTAGGAGTGTTCGTTGCCCCGGAAGGATGTTGTCAACTAAGAAGACTTGAAGAACCTGATCAAAAGGCCCATTCACCTTAGATCTGACTCATGAATCGAAAACCCACAGAAACTGAATGCCTTGAGTCTGAGAGTCTGAGAACTACATTTGAACATTTTGATTTGCTTAAGTGCACAAAACAAAATCTAAATCTGAATTATAATTGTGTTCAAGTGCAAAACCAAACTACGTATCACTTTACAAGTCTACGGTATTAACATGTATTAACAATCTATTGACTAGTAATAGTATGTCTGCATGTGCAAATGAAAAGGGAGTCCCAATGCCACAAGGGACCACTGCAAGAAGAACCATTGCCACCTGCAGAAGTAATAGGTTTTTCTGCCGCACAGCAACGAACGCCATGACTGTCGGAATTGCCTTTAGTAGGGCTAAGAAACGAAGTAGCCTCAAGCGCTTGCAACGATCTGCCAAATATCCACAAGGCATAAGGACTATGAGTGCAGCAATGCCACAAATGGACTCGATTTGCCCAACAGTCTCATTAGAACCAGAGATGTCCAGGATGTAGGTATCCAAAAAATCCCGAGATGCTATTGCATATTGCACAGCACGTGCAAAAAATAAATACATGCAAACAGCCACATTAAACTTCCGGGCTCTTTCACCCGAATCAACCAGAGGTGGATGATCTTGATCAACTTGGAACATAACAGAATATAAACTGGCTGGTGAGAGCCAAATACTGAGGAAATTCTCAAACCTTGCAATCATTGCCAATGTTAACGTCGAAACATCTGTAAATTGAAAAAGGGAGAACCAGTTTCCACAGTCCTCCAGTGGCTTTGGGCAAAGCAAATGTCCATAGATCTCTCTGGCACGAGAATGCAAGCCCTGGCACTTTCAACAATGCAAGAACAAATGCGATCTTTGGCTGCCTGAAACCTGAAACATCATGAAACTGTTTCGCTTCCCAAGTATGCAGTCCACCCTTCCTGCAGGAATGGGTGAGCAAGCACACTCCTCACAGTGGCCCGACTCCTGCAGGGAACATAACAATCGCGATGTCATGTCGTTGCATACACACTAAAGCCTAAAAAGATTTTCAAAAACCCATCAGTCTTGACCGTCCTTGGTTCCAGTGTCAACATGCTGGCAATTAGCTGCTGCGCTTCAGTGGACAAATGCTCTGGGCATGGATACCTGATAGCAGGGAACGAACATCAAGATATTGGATACAGTAAGCATAAAGATGCCTAAAGCCTTAAAAGACATCCCATGCTGCCCAAAACGCATGCAAAGTATCATGAAAGTATCTTGCAGCCGTTTAGCCTTGTAGATATTCTCACTTTGGAGCTTCTTGGAACAACGCACACACTGTCACTACATGTATAGCTAGAAACTGCTTTTCACCGCATGATTTCCATCCAACAAGTTGGCTGTCCTTCCACGTAGGATGCATCGCTTCAGCTCTGACATGCTCTTCCCCTGGCACTTGAAACAACATGAAACAACAACCAAATTAACCAACATCAAACAATATGACAGTCAACTCGCCTTGAAAGGAAGGCGTCCGCAAAGCATTGCATATAAAGCAATTCCGGAACTCCATACCTTGAAACAACATGAAACTCTGCATTTGTTGAAAGAAAAAGGACAGTGCATTGCACCGTTGGGACCGTTGGAAGTTCAGGCGCACATCAACAGGAAATCCTTCATAACCTTCTTCTTGTAGGATTTCCGGTGCGATGTACCTTCACTTTTTTCAAGCAAAATCCCAGAGCGAATCCGCTGCTCATACAGCTCACCAGCTGTAAAGACTGATGGTTTTGAAGCATGAACATGAGAAGCTGATACCTTGGTTTGACTGGAAAAATGGGCAATATTATGCCAATAGTTGAATTTTGAAGCTTTATGCAGTTCAAGCTTAATGTATCTTAATGTTATGTCGCGTCACAGCTATACTAATACTGCAATGATTCGAATGATGATTCCATTAAGACTGCAATGCTTCAACCACCTCAGAATCCCGAATCAAGGGAAGTTCCCATGTTCCAAATACATTTTAGAGGGACGTCGGGTAACGTCACTATCAAGTTGACAAAATTTGCCCCGATATTTGCGAGGGCATGACGGCACTGGCATATTCCAATTCGATCCTGTTCGTTCATGTCGGGTGTGCCACTGGATCAAGATCATCATCATCATCATCATCATCATCATCATCATCATCATCATCATCATCATCAGCACCACCACCCATAAATGATGGGGCCCCGCACGATGGTGTTCCACAATGATCATGCAGCTTCTTCTCTGGTTGTACCACCTTAAGGTCGCCCAAAATCGCAACCGGTGGGTTTCATGGCACCCCTGGATGGACTGGAAAAACCTTGGGTTCCCCTGGCTGCAGCAACTCCAAAATCAGCAATCTTCACGCAGCTAAAGGGATCTAAAAGAAGATTTTCCAACTTGATGTCCTGCCAGTTTACACACGTTAACAGGTAAGGAAGTGATTCGTATGAAACATCAAAGATCATATCAAATTGTAAGCTAGTTGGTGGTTTCAACCCATTTGAAAAATATGATTGGAAATCTTCGCCAGGTAGGGGTGAAAATAAAATATATTTGAAACCACCACCTAGTAAGTTACTGCATCTGACAAATTCTTTGGACTGCGCCCTGTAAATTGGATCAGTTTGGCAGTCCCTATGCACCACCATCTTCTTGTGTATATGCTCCAAGCCCTCAAGCAGCTGCTTGAAAAGATCCTGCAGCAGCTTTGAGGGTATCGTTGACATCCCGGTTTTCGATGGATCAAACACCGTTGTACTTCCACTTCCCCACACGAACCCCGTCCTTGGCGCAGGGTTCAGCCAAGCGGCGGCGATTTCGAACGTATTTCAAAAGATCGCCACCAGTCGCAAACTGACAAAGCCAAAGATCAGCAATCATACGCACTAGCTGAGACCCTTTTCTATAGCTTAATTTCTGTGAAATCACCTTTGCTCCAAAGAGAACTGTACTTCACAACTCTTCAAGACGGCACTGGTCAAAAGGCCTCCATGACCAAGACAATCTGTGAGGGAGTTTCCACTACCTGAGTCGACACATCTCACCACTGTCACTTGCTAAAGATGTATTGATGTAGGAAAACTTCGAATTTCATGGATTTCCTAAGGAAACCCCCTGGCCTCAAACAGCTGGATCACATTTGCATGACCAGTCAAACGTTTCATGATGGCCACCTGCTGTGATGCCAGAAAGGGAAAACACCCCATGTGGCTGTAAACTGTAAATGCACAGAGAATACGGAAAAAATCCAAAAGCATTCACAAAACTGAATTGGCTTTGCTCTGTCTTCAAAATGTCAGCTCTGCCTCTTGCAAGAAACATTTCTTGCTTCCAGCCTTCCAAAATCAGCAACAATAAGAAATCAAAAATCACATCTTACATCTCAAAGCTTTTAGAAAAGTCCCCAAGTTTCCATGCTTTCGGAAAATCATCGACATGCCCAACAATGGACCAAGTAAAATCTTTTCTGTGAGGAGTCTCCACCTCTGTCATACGCCGCCGGTCGCATTGCTTCATTGCAGAGAGCTCCTGCTGATGTTTATCTGTTCAACCTTCCCGGGGTTTCTTTTATGAGTGCACAATCAAAATATGAAATCAGATACATCAATTATAGATTATCCATATATTGCATATTATATTTCTGGATATAATATAAAATAAATATCTTCTATCAGATTGCAAAGATGCCGCCAAGTATGTCACATTGGAAATTTGGCTGAAGACGTTTCTCCTCTGTCAACTTGTGCACCGCAACATTCACCTTCCAACCGAAGCAGCTCTCATCAAGTTAGGACTTGACTTCAGTTGGTTCAGCCCTGGCCTTTCCAAAAGCTCCTTTTCCAAGCAGTCGACCCACAGCATAGAAGTCTAAACTGTTCACATTGGCCGACCTTTCTGGTAGATTCTGTGATGGGCAATTTGTTTGGTGATCGATTTCTGTTTTTGATCTATCCATCTCCATCTTTCATCCCAAACATAAGGTGCAAACTGTCCACTCTGCAAGAGAGTTGCAACAGATTTGAGTAAGCCTTAGATCAAATTTAAGTCAAGTTCCGCATCAGAAGGCTAAAGCTCACTTCCAATCCTAAAATCTGCTTTCACTGCACCACCTTTCCACGTGGGATCTTTTTGTGTATTTGGCATTTCGGTTGATTTGAGCCGCTGAGCCGTCCACTTTCTTTATCTTTTTTGAAGTCTTTCTTTGAATGCACCACAGCCTGATGTTGCTGATGATTGTTCATTCTCCACTTTGGTTGATTGGTTGATCCAAGTTTACAAAAAGTTTGTCCCCTGCCTTTTCCTCGACACTTTGGCGACCTGAGAAGTGTGGAGATACATTTGGAGAAGCTTCAATGTTGTTAGGAAGTGTACTTGATCAAGATAGGTCAACTATGAAAAAAATCATGTATCATAAATATTCATATCATAATATCAGACCACAGAAAGATTCCATTGACCCACTGGGTTTTTTTTGCCTATGGCTCGTGGGTGGCTTGGAGAACGTCCCGCTGCAGGCCGAGGAGATGGTCTTTCTGGCGCCTATACACGTGAGGATGTTTCCGAAAATAGTGGGTTTTCCCCCCAAATCATCCATTAAAAGATAGGGTTTTCCATTATAAATTATAAACCATCCATTTTGGGGTATATCCCTATTTTTGGAAACACCCACATCCATTTGCATCCATTTTTATCATTTACTCCATGAAATGATGCTTGCCATCCTGACATCCTTACAACACCCCAGCCTCTGCTGACTGTTCTCTGCGCCGGGCCTTGGGGGAATCTCTGGGAACAAATCCCGTCATTTCCCATGGCATTTTGCCACCATTTCCCTTGCCATTGGATCATTCCCGCACCCTGGAATTCAAACACAAAAAATTCTAACACATTTTGAAAAATGTTCCGCAACTCAAACACAAAAATTCCAACACATTTTGAAAAATGTTCTGCAATTCAAACACAAAAATTCCAACACATTTTGAAAAATGTTCTGCAATTCAAACACAAAAAAACACACACATGTTGAAAAATGTTCTGCAATTCAAACACAAAAAACACACACATTTTGAATAATGTTCTGCAATTCAGACACAAAAATTCCAACACCTTTTGAAAAAATGTTCTGCCTTAGTTGTTTCCTCAGATTCAATCAGATTGGTCATCCTGAACTTTCATCCTGAAGCAATTTTTTCAAGGCTTTTGGTCCCAAACTACAATGGCTGGTGGAGTCTCCGGCCATCGCAAATGCCTCGGTTTCCAGATAGGTGCAGTGAGGTCAGATTTGATGTAAAAGTTGACTTTTTGAGCCGTAATGAAAAAACACCCATCGAAATCTCCCTTGCGGTTGGAATCTTTTTCGCATCTTACTATGAACACTCTCTACATTAAAAAAAACATTGAAGAGATCTGAAAAGCATCATAATTTCCCATATCACCTAGAAAAAATGGGTAAGTTTTCACCACTGTTGACAATCTCCAACTTGGCTCACCCAGTCTCCACTGACTCGGAGGTTGCGGTAACACCTGAGATTTCAGGACAGGTTGGGCCTTGGCCTCAGCAGCTGAATGGCATCAAATTCCCGAGGTCCCAGCTACGAGACACCTGCCGCTGGAACGATCAATCGAATCATGTCAGGCCGAGCATGGTCTTGTGAAAACAATGGATCTTATGTGGGTCTGGGAAAATCATAATCTTGTCACTTCTAATGCTTTCTTTGCACTGTTTGGGTCCAGCAGATCTTGAAATTGAAATTCACATGGCCTTGTTGCTCAGAGACGCTTCTGCCTCATTTCTCCTCTCCATTGGAACCTGAAAGACAGTTTGCTATGATTGCCAAGGGTACCACTTCTCAATGCTTCATCCATCCTCAACGCTTAAATTTTGAGGCCATCCACTGCAAGACGTCCAGCAGGATGACGTTCAGACAAGGAGCCTATCAACAACACGCAACAAGCCATCCAGCTGAGATGAATCAAATGGGATGGAAGCTAGCTGGGTAATTGCAAGATATCATTGAAATGGCAACAATTTGTTTCAGCTGTGTTTTTCAGCTTCGTTGGTGATGCTGATTCCAAAACAGGATGTTTTGTTTTCTCCCCCAAGCCTTCACTACAAAGAGTCGATGAAGTTCTTGGAACCGCAGTAGATGCCTCCTGCAATGACAAAAGGTCAGCATTTGAACGCATTAGTGAAACAAACCAAGCAATAGGACCTTTGAAAAAGATATGAAAAATATGAAAATATCACCGAATCCAAAATAGAAACCAGATTTGATGAAAATATGTCACCATCCAAAGTTTGGCAACCCGCTATTCGTTTTACAAATTCAAAAAATAGAAGGGAAATCATAAGGATCACCTATCACCACCCTCTCGTTGTCTTAAAAAATCCACCCCCCCAGTTCGTCCACCTCGGACAGCGGAGTAGCCTTGGTTCAAGACCACACGGCAGGTTGTGCTAAGATATCATCAATCCATATTGAGATTGATTAAATTTTGATTGAGCATGCAGCACGCAGTATACAGTATAGTGTAATTGTAGAATGAGTAAAGTAAAGCTGTATGAAACTAGTTGTTGGGATGATGGGCTTCGGTTTTTTCTCAAATTCTTTGTAGAATAGAAGCTAGATCAATCTGAAACATATTGCCCTGCAATCGTTGTAGATAAAAAGTATGTTAGCTCCGGGATGCTGTTTTGAACATGATACAATATCGTGATGACATTCTCCATTACCTCTAAGCATGTCGAATTGGTTAGGAAGCTGTGGGTTTTTTTTGGTGCTAGCCCCACAATAGACAAGATACCTATGATAACCCAGGCACCCCCACACAATTTAGTGCATTCCAAGGAGCCGCTTCACTTTGCGAGGTAACATCTGGGTGCGTTCCATGCGGCGCATGCGGTGCTTTTTCAGGTGAATTCGGTTTTCGAAGCTTTGGTCCATCTTCTTGCCGGCCCTTCAACTTCGCAGGTTCTGGCCTCAAATCATATAAAGTCGAAGGGTTTCAACTAGGCAGCTCTGGATATTAAAAAAAAACATGAGAAAGAATATGAAGCATGAATCTCAAAAAAAAAATAATCTCAAGCCTTAGCTACTTAGTTGGTTTGAGTTTGAGGTTAATCTTAAATGTCATAAGAACGTTCCCATGTTTTGCAGTAGAATGACTTCTTGGGTTTGCCGGGATGCGCCCACATTGAGTGGTTCCTCTCATTGTGCAGGCCATCCCGGGCACATAGTGAAGGCGGATATATCTACAAAAATGATTCATCATAAGTATGATGAAATCAAGTCCAGTGTGAAATCTATCAATCTAGTGCACACCTGTCCAAACTGGCAAACAGCTAGAGTATAGGTAATAGGCTTCTGGCCGTTCCTTCTGTTTTCTTGTCAATGCACTTGGTGAAACAAGGCCTTGGTGGGACGATCTTTGCGGGGTGATGTACAGTCCATTCCCAAACAAGTCTTAGGATGTCTGTATTGGCAAAGTCTTCAGGATGTAATCATTTAGCGGCTTTTCTATTTTTCGCCAACTAAAACACTTCAGGCAACATCTGCGTTGACCCCCCATCTATCAAAACCCCAGAAAATGCTAGTTTCTCTTTTTTGAGCTCCTAACAACTGCCCGGAAGCAGAAAGCCACCATTGGACACAGGAGAAGCATCCTGCATTGGAAGACACTTCTCTTACACTCCACATCCCTCCATCTTGCAGCAGGTCCTCAGGTGTTGATGAGCTACTTTGGGCAACCTGGACAAAAAGAACAGGATTGTGAAGAGTAGCTCATCTCAACCACTTGTGTTGCATATTGTTGCCATCAAATGCAAGCCCAAACCACTTTGGATTAGAGATCCAGGTTGACGATCAACATTTGTGAGCGAGTTCACTTCTTACGTTTTCACTCTTTTGGTTGTAGCGATAGCACAAGTCTCCTAGCTGCAGATTCGATGGCCTTGAATGTACCAGGCGCGTAACCTCTTCCTCCTGCGGATTGAATCCCTGCGGCGATGCCAAAGAATGCTCAACCGCTGAAGTTTCCCTCCAAGAAGGATTCAAGTGACAACTCACTTTCCGCCTTCAGGAATCGTCCGCCGTATTCTTGGTCCACCACGAGGCACGCCTTCACACTGAGTTTATTGGATTTCCATCAAAAGTGGTCACAAATTGCCGTCGCTAGAATTACAAACACACTGGGACCAACACTTCCTTGAAGTGAATTTCTTCGTAGGCGGCCTTGACCTGGAGACGGATCTTACCCCGAGTCCAATAAGGAGAAATGATCAAATGAATCCATGATAGGTAGCAACCAGGTATCACCTGCTTAGCAACATCCTTCCACAGGATCATTCTTAGAAAAAACACAGCAGACATGAGGCTTTTGCTTTATCCCAAGTCGCACCCTGCAAGAAAAACCTACCTCCCTCCGCCCAGAGTTTTCAAGCAACACTCTTTAAACCTTATGGCCTGCCCCCTCTGCATCGCCACTGGTTGCAATTCCTGGAATTTTCCCATGAGAAAAAAAAACTATACGTAAACATCACTGTGCAAGTCTCTTTTTCAACATCAAACCTTCCCTATGATTCTTGCAGTCAACTCTGGCAACTTGTTAAGCCATCGGTGGTCGACTTGGATTCAAATTTCGGCCAGGCGATTCATTTTTTTTTTGGATTCACGAAACTGCTTGATCTCTCCTGAAATTGTGGCAATGGGTTTCTGCTGGCTCAAATTCCTCAGTGTCTCAGGATTCAGATGTTTCTACTCATTTATAGCTATCTTGCATTACTAGGTATCCATGCAAGGTGGCTGCAGCTGCAACAAAGGCACCAAGTTCAGCCTACAAAAATTCAGTTGACAATTCTGATTCCTTTTGTTGGTTCATAAATCAAACATCTTGGACTTGTGGAATAGACTCGAGGATACGTCCCAAATTCTCTGCATAAATTGATTTTTGAAAAAAAATGTTTAGATACATGTTGCCAAAGTTTCAATCATATAAACGTTTGCCTTTTTCATATGCAAAAATCCCAAATGTTTCTCTTAGATACTTCAACTGTTAATACAGCAGCAATGTGTCTTTTCACGCCTGCAAGGCTTGGAAGTCCACGGTGACCTCCTGGGCAACCAACCAACCCAAAAACAGAGGTTGCCGGTTGCCAACTTGCCGGTCAAGTTGTGGGACCCAAGGTGAAGACCGCCTCCGATGTTTGATGTACTAAATTGTGGCGTAGTAGCCTTCCAGCACTTGTCTCAGTACCTCAAAAAAAAACACACAAAAAAAACACACACAAGAAGTTTTATGGGGTGACATGGTGGGTATGCTGGGGGATATCATGATAGTTGGAGATGACAGCTCCAACATAACAGACTATAGTTTAGTTAGTTCAATCTTCGAAACGGACTGAATGATTTGTCTAAGGCTTCAACTGAGGGCTTCCAACGCCATCCGCAAGCTTTGAGCATCATAGTTGGTGGTCACAGAACCTGCAAAAAAATATCCAGAACTGAGTCAAAGTCAAAGTGTTTTTCTGGGAATGCACAGATATATATGGAATGTTGTACTTACAAATCTTACCAAAAAAACATCTTTACATCTTTACAACTTACAACTGTTTCTAGTTTCTACATGTTCTTTAGTCTTACTTGTTGAAGCTTATATCACAAATCAAACATCATCACAACCGCTCTCATCATACAGTCGATCAATCGTAGTGTACTAACAGTACTGAGACTTTTCCTGCACTATGTTTTCATGAGCCTAGAAACTCTTGAAGGGCAAACTGCTACACCGAAACACATGGCCGTGCCTGCCATGGCCCTCACACTGGCCACCTGAGAGTAAGCAAATTTACCCAGTTTTGGTGCTGACGGTTCAAAGTTTTCCAAAAAAATCATCTCTAAATCTCAAAGACTTGTGTCTGAAGGTCCTTCCTTTGGGATTGGCAATTTGAAATTCTCGATCCCTCAAGCCACAAAGCCTTTCATAGGGTAATCACAACATTCACAACTGCGACTGAGAAGCACTGGTTGCAAAATGCCACACTGGTGCAGAAGCGAGCGCTTCCACCTGATATGGTGTGTGCATTACCAAACAAAGATGCATTCTGAAGTCAGATCCAATCAAGGAGTTGTAATAGCAACGTTGGAAGGTCAAATGTGCAACGCGTTTCGCAAGAAGCTGTTTTTATGATTGAGCCTTCAAACACATGCTGCTTTCAAGCATGGCTTTGCTACTTGGCAGCAGTGCCACTTAGCGACTCTACATTTCAATCATTCTCCAGCTAATCGATATTGTGAATCAATCGTCTCTTCTGGTGGAGACATTTGCTGATATTGATGGGTGTATCTCGACAAATCCGTTGACTCATATACGCATCATCGCTCATCAAATCTCATCATTCAATTTGAACTCGTTCATCCTTCGCATCCAGGAACACCACGTCCGTTTGCCTCAGTGAGAGGGCAAGGCTGGTGCTGAAGGTAACCCCTTCATTCCATAAATCATTGCCATCAAAAGATTCACTAGCAGTTCTTTGATCTGATCTGACTTTGGATCTTAGAATGATGTTTGGCCATTCCATTGACTTTCTAACTGAGGTCCTAGCCATCCCTGCCCTCGTATGGCGTTGTGAACACTGGGCCTTCAGACAGAGTCTCAGCCACACCCTATTCTTACACAAATCTGCCATTTTTGGTGGTACAGTAGTGCTTAATTCTGCTTTCTCGTAATCACTACAAAAAGTTCTGCGTGTATTCCTCGTCCACATGTTTGAAGCAAATCACAAAAATTGGGCAATACTTTAAGCCTTAAGCAATGTTTCTGCAACGTAAGACATTGAGACTCATACCACCACTCCTCTGACAGCTCTTTGGTCCGCTTGTAAAGGTGCATCAAACTGGGTTCCGTTCCTGATGGCGTGACATCTCAGTCTAAGTCTGCCACTGCTGTGGAAATCGTTCGAAGCGTCAATGATCCATTTTCTTTTTGTAACTTGGATTGAATTGGTGATACTCCGCGCGGAAGCTTTCAGGTAACTCAAGGGATAGATAAGCACAAGACTTGGGGGGAAGGGCAACACGCGCCTCCTACATTCTACATGCTACATACAAATCAAAGCCAAAAGATATGAATTCCATTAAGAAAATAAAAAATATTGAAGAAAGTACATGTTATGAAAAAAAGGTATAAGAACAGCGGGCACGTAGTACATCGTACATACTTGTACGTTAGACAAGCAAGCCTGCTTCAAGAAGTTTATCACAGAAGGTTTCATGGCCCTCAAGTACACCTCTTTGAACATAGACACAGACAATCCCAGCTTTCCATAGAGGCAATTAGGCGTCAAATATAAAGGCAAGCGGGAAGCGGGAAGTGCCAAACAATGGCAAGCTCAGATGAGGCTCGTAGCGATGAGTTGGAGTGTCTCTTCAACATTTTCGGACTGACGTGCCCAAATCATCCTTGCCCATTCAAACAATGGTGAAACAGCAGCCCGACAAGTACCAGTACCACTTTCAACATCTTTCAACAAGCTTTACCACTGGTGAGTGGTCAGCGTTGAAACCACAGAAACCACATCAAACGATGAGGAAAGATCACAGATGATCTGACAATATATTGACACGGCATGGATGGAACATGATGGAACAGCCGTGAGCACTTTCACCAAGCATCTAGACACAACACTTTCTCGCACCTACTACTGAAACGGAGGCATGCGTCTGGCTCAGATGAGGCTCGTAGCGATGAGTTGGAGTGTCTCTTCAACATTTTCGGACTGACGTGCCCAAATCATCCTTGCCCATTCAAACAATGGTGAAACAGCAGCCCGACAAGTATCACTTTCAACAAGCTTTACCACTGGTGAGTGGTCAGCGTTGAAACCACATCAAAAGATTTAGAAAGATCACAAATGATCCGACATAGGACACGTCAGGGAAAGCATTGTTACACTGGCAAACCATATCCCCATGACATAAAGCTATCTATTTGGCTGATGTTTGTGCGTGTCCGCATAAGATTGACAACTGGTGGACAACAAACCTTCAAGAACCCAATAGCATTCCACATTCATATCTCTCTCACATGGCAAGTTCATGGACAACCTTGGTTGTCAAAATGTTGGTTCCACTAGGCCCCAGCTTCACAATCTTTACTTTGTATGCATGTTCAATCATGTTCATGTTCGCGTATTGTATCATGGTCATTGCACGTGTTTGGAGGCTTCATGTCTCCAAATTCAATTCCTGTTGGCGCCGCCAGTGCCCAGTGCCACAGTGTCACCCAAGTTGGGAAAGTGTATCCTTTATAACTCATGGGGCCCTCCTTAAAAGAAAAAACGCAAAGTGCAGGAAGGATTTGTTGCTATTCCAACTCCTGACCGTTGCTCCTAAGCTCCCACCTTGCTTGGAAGCTGATGTTTGGAGCTCCCTCAAAAGACTTGCCTGATATGCAAAGATGTCCATAGGATTCTCCAATTCTTCGATGTTCTTGGCTATAATTAATTATAATGTATATGTATATGTATTTATATATAGATATACATACATATATACATATGTGTTTCAATGTATTACAAATACAGTACATCTTATCTTCAACACATGGTGCCCGGCAATCTCATTGAGGTATCCCACAAAGCGCCTGTAAAAACCCACGCAGCACATCGGTGGACGTAGCTTTGACGTTGTACCTGGGATTTCAGGGGTTTTTCCCTATCGGGGCCGTGACCCAGATAGAACCACAGGCCAGGAGTACCAAAGTGCGATGCTTGGCTGCGCTTTGTAGATTTCTGCAATTTCTGTACCACTTCCGGGAGGTACACAGACCTGTAAAAATTTACTTCGAGATTTGATTGAGTTGAACTGTTCTGCATGAACATCATCGAACACATAGGCAGGATTCTTAGGTGTGGACAGCTAGGAGAAACATGGACTTTTGCAATTCATGAACAGGCGTCAGCAGCAAATGTGAGGAAGCCATTGGTGGATTCACCTGCGCAACGCTACCAGCGACTTGAAAAACTAAGTGTATGATAAATATTGAGCGTGGACAGAGACACCTCAATTCCAGTGCAATCCTATCTGTTTTATCTTGATCTCACTGCTGGAAACCCTCAGCTCTGGAATCTGGACCATTCTGGGCCTTCATCTTTGATGCAATCTCTGAGCGATATGGCTTCACAAAGACCTGAAGACAACGAATCGAACAACCAGCAAGCTTTGAAAATCATTTGCACGGAAAAAAAATAAACAAGCTAGTTGGTGGTTTCAACCCATCTCAAAAATATTAGTCAAATTGGATCATTTCCCCAGGTAGGGTTTTTTTTGCTTCTTCAGTCGACGGCGTAGCCTGTGACCAATGCTGTTTTAATTAAATCAACAAGCGGCTGCTGGGTTAAAATCCGGACCAATCTCAGTGACCGTATGGTCAAGACCGGCCCGTAGAACCCCGAAGTCTCGTTGGATATCAGCAGGACATTCCTTGAGACACTCAGTGGAGAGCAAACCGCGCGACTGTACATGCGCTTGCACGAGCCCAACAATGGCTCGGCAGAAAGCCACCGGATATTCTTTCAAAGCAGTGGTCTGCCAAGATTTATTATCGGCGGTACAGCCGATGGAGCGAGCATTAGGTAAGACATTGCTCACCCTGTGCTCTTTCAAAACTGTTTCTACCCCTGGCGCCCCATGCACCACAAGGATATACAAGGATATCAGTCGGTTTAGGAGACTTAGCTCCGTAGTGTCCCTGCCAGACTCTACATCGCTGCACACCCTCAAACCGTTCCAAAAGCTGTACGATTGCAATTCGCCAGATACTAGCTGCATGTAGGTCTGTTGGTTCGCTGGGGTGCTCCACCAACATGAAGTTACCATAGTGGAACTGTACCAATGCAAGCAAGATCGTGGCACCGAGCAGCCCATTCCCTACCAGGATCTGAGCCAACTCTTTGAACGTCAATCGTTGTAGGCCTCTGAGACAATGAATCGTTCTTATCTGACGTGGTCCTCCATCGTCTCTGTTGCGAGCTATCGTCCAAGTCTCGCAAGGCGGTCCCGAAATGACCGCTGTGAGGATTCCTGCTGCCGCCGCTCGTATGAATAGGTCTCGCGTCGGTTCATGTAGTAGGTTCCCCAGTTTCTCGTGGAAAATGATGTCAACGCTGAGACTTGCACATCCGTCTGGCGTGATCCATCGTGCTTCTTCAGCGCACTGTTGGATATCTCCTGGACGACGTCTTCCCGAGAAAAGGTGGGCCAGAACCACCTGGCGAAAGCGCAAAGGACGTGGGACACTTTGAACTCTTGGCGTCGCCTGAAGCCACGCATCCAGAATCTCGTCAGTAGAGGTGACGAGGTCTTCCGTTTCTGCTGGTTGTCGTAATGCCCATGCAGCTGTGAGACGTTCTTCAAGTCGAGTCAGCGCCCAAAATAACCCGTCAGTCTCCGTGATGATGTCGTCCCGTACCAAATCGTCCCGCCAGTATAGTGCTAGCATTTGAATTTCTGCGATTGGCAACGTAGTTGTAGTCATAGTATCGCATAGCATTTCCAGTATGGTGGGTGGATAGTTGTTGTGCTCCGCTGTCTCATTCCACACTCGGTGCCATTGTCGTAATAATGCCAATTGATCGTCATTTGGTCCATGTAGGTGAATAAGTTCATTATCCGGTAATGGTGGCCCATCAGCTCTCAGCACCGGTGGCCTCCATTCTGGCTCTTCCTGATTAGCCTGACGGCTATTCATCCCTGGTTCAAGCCTTGCACGGACGCCACGTTGCTGCAGTTGTTGGAAACAAACCACACTGTACTTCAAGTGGTTGATGAGCGACACATGGGTTGGGTATTGCTTGAGGCATATCTGACACTGCGTCCCTTGTGCCACGGTCCTGGCATACGTCACCCTGCCATGCTTCTTAAAAGCATGTACAGACCATGCTGCCATAGTTCGGAAGGTCTGTCGGCAAATTCCGCAAAACTGTTGTCCCGTACTGTTCTTGAGGAGTGGCGCTTCCAACAGGTCAGCTTCAATCAGGTACTTGACACACTGTGTCTGCCACTCTTCCCAGTCGTGATCCTTCCGCTCTTGTTGAACAGAATGCTTCACGCCCTTCTTCACCAGATTGGTCCAGCTCTTGCCTGGTCTTTGTAGCATCTGTTGCCATGCCTCCCATTGTTCATAAATACCACCAGCCGGCAGCTCAGGTCGACATACATTGTTTCTAAGCCAGTCCAAATCCTCGGATATAAGCGCCCACAATTGTAGCGTTTGTTGGGACATGGCCCAGACCGTATCGTCGCCTGCACGGACTAGATGTTGTAGGTAACTTAACCTTCCAGCTCGCAAGACCACTTGAGGGTGTGGTACCTGCAATTGGGCACGTAGGCGCCTATCGTTCCAATGTCTTTGCTGAAGTCCAAATTGCGTCTGAGCCATGCGTCGGTATAGTTTATGAAGTCCCTTTGTCCATAGCTCCATGTCTTTTCGATTGAGGGGCATGAAGACTCCTGTAGCATATGTGAGGCCACTCATAATCAGGGTATAAAAGAGCTGCTTCTTCTTATCCCATGATAAGCCACGGTTTGCAAAAATCGCTGCCCGCTGCTGCGTAAAGGTCTCATGCGCCATTCCCAATCTCATACGTAGAGCTTTTGCATAACGACATTTAACTGTGATCCAAACTCCAAGATGTCGATAGGAACCTACCACCCGTAGTCGATGTCTAAGCCATTGTGATGTGGTTTCAAGCATGGCCCCTGCGAAGCAGATCTGCTTGCGCACTGCGACACTGCCCGTTCCACAAAGCGTCAGCATCACTTCTGTCTTTGCTGCCGCCAGATTTGGGGACATTCCTGCCGTAACCAGCTCATCAAATAGTTGCCCTGCGACTGCTTGTGTATTGGTGAGTAGTGTCTGGGCACAGGGATGCACCAACATGATACATAGATCATCTGCCCAGACTGGTCCCATGGCGGAGATTGGCACATTCTGCGGGCGTGATGGTATAGGCTCCCGCAAACCACTCCAGCTGATCTCGAAGCTAATACCCAGGTGTTGTAGACTTCGTTGGACCTTCTTCAAGATATAGCGGAAAGCAATAGAGAAGAATAGGTCAGCGACCGTATCTCCAGGTCTGGATCCTCTACGAGTCCGCGTCATAGTATCTGTGCCATGCACCGTGTACCATGTCCCTGTAAGGTACTCCTCCGCTATCATGCTCAAAAACTGCGGGCATTGCATATCATCCATTGCCGTCCTACTCTGCACATGTTGCTTGAACTCTTCATAGGCCTCATCCGGCAGGTTGAGATTTGCGAATAGGTCCATGGGTGACCGGGTATCTCCCCTCACTTGTACCAACTGTTGTCGCAGCAATCTATAAAATGCATTCGAGATATCAACGAATAAGAGCGCCGTGGATTGCTTTGCTTGATAGTGCATATGTTGGAAAAGCTGTAGGGAGTGGACCGCCTGTAGAACTGATATATGAGGACGTCCTCCATATTGCATGGGCATCGGCGATTTGATATACGTCTGCATGATCTCATCACGAAATAGGCGGTGAAATACCTTTCCTAATGTGGAGGAGATGAGCAAGGATCGATATGAGGCACACTGTGTTGAGTCTCCTTTGCCTTTGTAGGCAGGTATAAGCGCACCCCCTTTAAAGAGGGCAGCCTCTTCATTACAAAGCCACTGCTTGTACAGGAGGTTCAGTGCTGCTGGTGCCAGATACTTTGCCCCGTAATGTATGGTATTTGGTCATCGTACACTGCTTTGCCAATCTTCGTCTGTCTGAGCGCACGTTCAACTTGCGTGAGAGTCGGGAGATCCTGCCATTCAATGGGTGTAGTGTGCCCTCGACTTCCGCCATGTTGGATATGGTCAATAAGCTGCTCAGGGGTAACTTCCACTCCATCTTCTTGAGCCGCAAAGAAAAGTCTCCAAGTTTCCGCATATTCCCGAAAGCTTGTTACCAGGTCTCCTTGCTCATTTCGCAGCGTAGGCAAAGGTTGGATCAATGTTCTCTTTCTGCGTCCACCAACTCCAGCTTGTCGTAGTCGTTTGAAGAGATCTTTTGGGTCTCCTTGCTCTGCCTGCTTTGCAATCTCTTCAAGGTATATAGTCCTGTCAGCCCTGAGTGATTGACTTAGTTTGCGCTTCGAGGTATCCAGTGCACTTTCCAACAAACGAAGTTCTCGGATGATGCCAATCGCCACATGCAGTTGGTCGTCCCATTGCTCTGTATACAGACGTGTCGACCTCCATGCATAGAGCGCAACCTGGATCTTGCGTCTTGTCCATAACCGTTGCAGCTTGCGTCTCATACGGGTGAGGGTCGTCCTTGCCGTCCTGATGTTCCATGTATCATTCCGTATGTATCCTTTGCGACGGACCAGACGGCGATACTGGGCTATGTTGCTGCAGCCATTCATTGATAATGTCAGTAAAACGTATTGCCTGTTCGTGAACATTGGTATCCCATTGGATCTGTTGTAAATCCTTGCCAAGTTGTCTGTAATGGCACTCCGGGATTTGTGCGATGCGTTTACGATCATAGCTGGCTCGAAAACTTGGAGGTTTCACATAGGTTCGTTGTACACAGACTAGCAAGGCAATGTGGTCTCTTGTCGTAGTGCCTGAGTCGAGCTCGGCAATGGGCTGGGACGTTATTGCACTTGTCCGCCATGAAAAGGGTATTGCAATGTAGTCACAACGAGCTGTACGCACACTTTGGCCATATCCATGTTGCCACGTATGAGTCTCTCCAATATGCCAATCTTCAAAAGTGGAGGGCAGCATCAGCTCATAGTCGTTGACGAGTCTCTGGAGGAGCTTACCAGATCGGTTGACACGGGTTTCAAGTCCATGTGCCGATACACCTGGTAGTGCTTCTTCTGTAAAGTGTGCATTAGCATCAAGCCCAAGTATGAGGTCATCCTTTGCAATGTCCACATAGTCCACCAGACACTGCCGTAATTGGGCCCACCATTGCTCAATTTCTTGTGCTGCGTGTGCCCCATGAGGTGCATGTCCAGAGACCACTACAAAGGAACCTTACTAATTTCCACTGTACTCGCACTATCAGGAGTTCTGGTTGTCGATGCAAGACTAAAACATCACGACGGGTTAATCCAGTTGATTGTCCCTCCTTGTTCCGTTTCAGTAGCCATACTTCTGTGCCTCCTCGTCCTTCTGCTGCAGCTGCTACCAAACGGATATGAGTATGCGACTCAATCATTGCATCTTGTCGTGCTCTGGTTTCTTGTAGGCATGTCACCTGTATGTTATATTGTTGCAGTTGCTTGCGAAGGTATTCTTGTTGTGAGAGTTTGTCGTTACCACCGTCCGCTTTCAAAGAGCATACATTATAGGTAACAACTCCAAGCCTAGTGACTGTGGTTGCAACTGGTGGCTTGTCGTCAAGCTTCTTCGTCAGCATTGCCTTGTGATGTTGACAGAGTCTTGCCGGTGCTCTACTGAGCATGATATCATCTTCAATTGGTGGTAAACCTGCTGATTCTCCATTCTGCATCGGTGAGTTGAGCCACAACCACTCTATTGGTGCCTTTCGGCCTGCGATATAAGGCCCAAAAGTAATTGGCGGTGCACCACAACCAATGTGAAAGAGACGTGCTTGGTTTGCCAACATATTTGCAATCTCGTTGCCAAGGTCACCTCTATGAGCCTTAACATGCTTCGCCTGTATAGGGCTGGGGTGAGTGGCATCGTACAATTGCCATAATGCTCTTGCTGTCCTGATCTGTCCATGGGTTGGTGAAATAGTCCACGCTCCTGCTATTGGCCATCCTGCCGTTGTAGCATCGAAGTGTATGGTTATCTGTGCACGACAACCTCTATTAATGCACCATATAAGGGCTTGTAATATTGCCTCAATCTCCGCCTCACGAGAACCTTGTTTACTGGCTCCTGTCCAGAAAGGGTCTCTGGGATCATCCGTGACATTGCCAGCTGCTGCATGTAGGATAGCTGTTGCTGTGTCATTCGTGCCAGTCACCACTATCGCCCATGAAGCTGGTGTCTTCTCGTTCTCATCTGCTGTCTGTTTCGCACTGAAAGAGCCATCCGTATAGATATCTACTCTGTCATATCGGTATTCAACCAAGTCGTGGTTGCCTACCCATTGCAGATATGTCAGCCGAAGCTCCTCTGGCATATCCAGCGCATACATAGTCAGCTGTTCACGATGTAGGTCTGCGATGTAAATCGAGTAGCTGCTCGTATAAATCTTGCAGGTCTGGTAGTCGAATTGAAGTCGTGGTCCCTTGCGGTATAAAATCAATTACTACTACTTGACCTTGCCACTCAACAATGTCATCCATTGCGTCGAGACAACCATTGTACCATGTCACTCTTTCATGGTTGTCAGTGCCGTTCCCTGGCGGAAGACTGCGACCAAGTATACACAACGCTTGGTTGATATCGTAATGTGGATAGTTCCAAAGGATGGTCAAGCAATGTTTAGTAGCAGGATCCGCCGTTCCAAGAGCGGCGGCTTCATCATTATCTAAAGCACACCAGAGGTCTAGGACATGGGGCTTGTCGACAACTTGAAGTCGCCACAAATGGGACCGCGTTTTCACTGCTACTTCATGTTTGCGTCGACCGTGAGGATATCGGAGCAAGGCATTGGTCTCATGGTGTCCGTCCTGCGGTGCATCAGGTGAGTGTTCAACTTCGCTTTCTCCACCTTCTTGCTGCCGTGATGTTGAACTCGGTGATTGCAAGGGGGAAGAATGGTATATATATATATATCTTTGTGCCTCCGCAAGCTCATGGTCGCATAATGCTAGGCGGAGTCCTTCTACTGTCATGGTAGATGGTCCCTGTATAGCCAACCGTAGGAAATCGCCACTACGTAGTTCCCTTAATGCACCGTCTTGCCTATGCCACTCTGCTTGGTTTAGCTCCAAGCTGCAGTCTGCTGTTGGCATCGAGCAAAAGGCATGCGCTGCAAGAAGGTGTAATAGCGATGCCCTGGTCATAAAATGTCGTGTCCATACCACACGTCTCAAATGTGATGATTCCCCTGATCCCAATACGCCTAGTACCACATCAACAAGTGCTAGCTGATCTGAGTCTGTGCCGCCTGTCTGTGACGGTCCGTGTTCATTTCAGCGATGTAGGTAATGGAGGCAGTATTGACTAGGTCAGCTGGGGGATGTCGTACTTCGTGTAGTTGATGGATTGAGGTATGTGGTGGGTTGCCCCACACTGTCTCCAATTGAGATACAAAGCTCAATGGACGTCCTCTGTCCAAAACAACTAGTCGGTGCTCTGCCGAAATATGGTAGATATGTGCCAGCAAAGTGTCAACTGACTTATCGGTGGTCGTGGACTGTGGTGTAAATCGTCGTGGCGATCTAGACGTTGCATGTCTTTGCATAAGCCAAAGTCCTTCGTGTTCGAGATCACCATGTCCCACAGTATGAATATAAAAATCAAGACGATCACCTTCTTCCAATCTGGCTTGAGACAGCTCTGGCAGCGTAAGATCATTGAGCTTGACCTCACAACGTTGCAGTGTCCACGGCTCGCATCTATGTTGTAAAGGCACTTGGCCGATCAGATGGAATGGCTGAACTGAACCTATGTGGTATGCCGCCTTGACCGTGACACCCGAATGCTCTACGTCAATGACTCTTTGTAGGGTTGGTGTCGCTCCTGGGACCGGCATTCTTCGGAAATCAAAGAATTCAACGATAAATCGTATTTGCCGCGGTCCTTCCTGTTCTGGACGAACAAGGATGGCTGTAAATGGAAATGGCATCTCATTCCATGCTTGCCTGATGCTTGCAACAATGCTCCCCGCCGTCAGATCAGGTACCTGCACTGTTCTTCGTCCAATATGGTGCACATATAGTCCAAATGTTTCAACTTCGTAACGTCGCCTCAAATCATAACCTCCTGCAACCAGAATGTCGCAGTTCATCCGAAAGGTGGACGCCGCTACCTCGTCAGGTACTTGCAATTGCTGTTGTCGCAAGGGTGGTGGTTGTTGATCTGGTTTTCCATCAGTATCCGCCGCTCTGCAATGTCCTGCTTGTGTAGATTGGTCTGGCACTCTACGGAAAGTCATCTGCGTATAAGAACGGCCATGCTCTGCTCCATGCCTCTTCCATTGGTGTCTGATGTTGGTTTGGATTTGGAAAAGTCCCATACCTTCATCGTCCTCCACGTAGACCGGTGGTGTGATATGCCTGAGCCTCAAGTCATACCACACAGGCAAGAACATGCCGGGTTGAGCATGTCGCTGGATGTAAGGAGTCAACCAGCGACGTACCCTTCCTGCCATCGGTACTAAGATCTGATGGTTTTCACAAGCTAAACGGCAAACCTGTTGAACTTCTGCTATGCCAAACTGTAGGGGTAGAGAGTCTGGGAACCACTCCGGGTCCTCAACTCGTTCTGCCGTGATTTGACGTGCCGCTATGAGAACAGGTTGTAATCTTGTGATCCACGGTCGGTTAATTTCTGCTAGGACATGGGTGTGTCTTGCCCCGTCAGCGCCCGCCATAGGCAGTGGTCGTACAATATGCACGACTACCCAATCCACATCCGATATGTAGTCGTGCCATATACGCCGGACATAGTCCGGGAGGTGTACTAGCAGCTGCGGCCTCATAGCAAAGTCTCTATGTAGCCGGATTTGCGGGTGGCCGTGTTTGATGACCCAGGATCTGAAAGGCATCGTCAATCGCCCATTCGCCTGTCTTGTTACTATCCCTGTCGCTAATGGCCGTCCTATATGTCGGATGCTCTTGCCACCGCGGTGGTGCTATAATAACCCCAGGTATGCCTCGATAGGTATATGGCACCACATCATCGAAGTTCTGTTGTATCTCCTGATTAGGTCGGTGACTAATAATAGCAGATTTTGTGAGTGCTACTGCATGCGGTCCGTTCTCCTCAAAGCAGAGATATGGGTTGGTCCCATCAACTGTTCTGATACCGTGTCTCTCCACACCTGCACTGGATAATCGGAGAGCCGCAATGTCAGAGTTGCTCCAATCTACTATCCCATCGTCTCGCTTCCATGTTTGTCCCAAGGAGACTCCTTGGTCATGACAATGTCCATAGCATGGGATAGCATCCGCATGAATGCATCCAATGATGTACAAAATCGCCTTCACCTTTTGTCGTCGGCCACTGACTTCACGTTTGGGTCTGCGGTAACATAGCCGTCCTCCAACTCTCGTTGCTGTAGCCCTGTTGTCTCGATGTAGCAGTACCACCGTCAGCCAAAAGAGGGAAAGACACAAGAGAACCATGCCTTGAAAAAGGATTGCCTCAATGAAAGCCCTGCGTTTGACCTGTTGACGTTGTGTACTGCGGAGACTGACCTCATCATACGACAGTTTGTGATAATCCCCTGATCGTACTTTGATAGGTCCTTCATTGATCCATGGAGCAGCATTGTGTTGATGGAAACATTGTACATCAGCTCGTTGACAAAAGGACTGCACGGCTAATAGACCTTGTACTTCATTGATTGTAGCTTGCTCTGGACACCATTTGACTTCGAAATTTCCTGAATAGAGTCGTAGTGTGTCAGCCGCTGTAGTCAAAATGATCTCTACACCTGGTTTCCTTTGCGTCCGGTCTTCCAATATGTATACTGCTTCATATTGACGGTGATCTGGATCAGCAAGGATGGATGTGTGTACCAGATGTAGCTTCACGTCTGTGACTCGAATATCCGTCCAGACTTGAAGCACTCTTCTGATGATCTGTTGACTAGCGTCCCACGGCAAAATCTGTATTGCTACCGCTTTACGGTGTAGACTGCCTTCATCGACAATGCGGTATACGATGATGTTCATCATTCCATCCACGCTGTCTGCACTGTTTTCGATGGGACGTCGATCATCCGCTTCAGTTTCTGATTCAAAATCTTCTGATTCTTGCCAGTCAGTCTCGCTGTCATCAATGAGTTGTCTTGCGCATCTGGCACCAACTGGTAGGTCTGACTGGTACTGGCATTGTATGAAATCTCCTTCTCTGAGTATCACGTATGCAGCTGGTTGTACATATAGTCCATTCCGGAAAGTATGTAACCTTCGAGCAGCTCGATGATCTTCTGAGATCTGTGGCGCAACTTCATTGCATACCTGCTGTAAAGTCTGTGATCTTTGCGCCTACTGGATGTGGTATCATAGACTGAGACATCGACCGCCACAATGCGTAGGGCAACTGCTAGTGGTAGATCCGGCCAGCAACGTAGTAGCGTCTCCCATGTATTGTCAACATTGCGACCACGATCAAACTCAATTTTACATGAGTTGCGTTGATGTCTGCGTAGCCGGTTGGGTCTATAATACAGATGGGCTCCGTCGTTCTCTGCCGGCCAGGGAAGTAGTCCTGCCTGGAGTTGTCCTCGTAAATGAGGATCCAGGTAGTCCCATTCATCACCTGCACCACTTGTACTCGTCATAGTATTCCTCGAACCATCTTCACCAAGATCCAAACGATATGGTTGCTCCGGATGTTGGGTTCGTTCTCCTGCACTCTGTTTGCCTCTGCTGTGACGTGAACCTGAGACGTCCAAAACCAGGTCAAAGGAAAATGCACCGTGAGTATCACTCTCACTGTGCCAACCTGAAAACCGTCTATTCTCGTCTTTGCATGGCCATTCAACTGAAATTCCAAGAATTTGGCTATGATACAGCTGTCTGGCAATTCCTTGAAAAAGGCGCACTGACAAAATGTCGTGCTGCCGTCATTCCTTCCATGGCTCATTCCATGACTTCCATGCTTTTGTTGGGAGAGGTCGTCAAATCGAAGAGCTGCACCGTGGCCCCGTCCTGCTTGAACCTCTTGCTGTCTTGCTCTCCCGGTAGCCTGGTCTCTGTCCGCTTGTGTGGCGGAATGGGTGTCTTGGGTAGCATAGGGGAAAGCTCTACCTTTGCGCCACCCGGATCTGGAACTTCCTGCCCCTTGTTCTTTGCATCTAGCATTTGTCGCAGTTGAGCACATTGATCCATGTACATCTTCAATTGTGCCTGCGATGTAGAAAACATATGTTGCGCCTTTTCCGATGAGCGCTTCGACTCCTCCAGTTCTTGCTTCAGCTTGGACTCGGTTGGGCCATCGCCAAGGATCTCCTCGAGCTCCATTTCTTCCGTTGGCCCTTGTACATCCGCGGTGCCATCTTCTAATGCTTGTAGTCGTTCTTCTGCATCTCGGATGGCTTCTTTGAGTTCCTCGGACTCTTTGTGGAAACGTTCTTGCTCCTTGATGAGTTGTTGTTTCATCATGTCCTTGAACTGCGCAAACTGGCTCTGCTTGGTCGATAGTGCTTCTCGTAGTCTCAAAACCCTGGTGTGTGCCTTCCTCCTCTTGTTGATGGCCACCTGCTCGGTTTTGATGCTCCTTCTCAGCTCGTCCTCCCCATCGTTGAAGATATCCTGTGCTTCTTCTAGTAACTTCTGTGCCTTTTCCGGCACGAAGTCCTTCAGCGATTTGACGAGCTCCTTGAGGCGAACATCGGTTTCTTCCATAGATGTACTGGTAGTAGATGACAAAGATCCACCACCAGAAGGCAAAGAGTCGTAGGCCGGAAAGAAAGGCTTGTCGACATCCCTGTCGGTGTTTTTGCATTCTTTCTCTTTGGGCTGGCCACCCTTCGCCTTGCCACGTCCCTTGGGTGACTTTTGCCCTTGTCCCCAATATGGCTTGCGTCCACCTTGGCCCCATGTCATTCGCAATCGATCAACCGTGGCTCTTACAGTGCTGTAATAAGGTAAGGAGTGGTGACCTTCCAGAATATCCAGACACTCGCGAACTCTCGGCAACTTCGATTGCTTGGGCCTTTTGCAGAAGGCTTTAAGGAATGATCTTCCTCTTGCCCTAGCTTTCCTCTCACGTCTATGCCAGCTTGGTTCAGCCGCAATGGCGAGAAAGGGGAGGTGGAAAGACCGTACGTGCCTCTATTGGGCACTGAGGTCAGGCGTGTTCCTATCTAGCAGGCGATCGCTTGAACCTTCCCCAGGTAGGGGTGAAAATAAAAAATACAGTATTTGAAACCACCACCTAGCAAGTGCTGTTAAAAATGTCTTACTAAGTGAACATTTGCAAACAATTGCTGCCTCCTGCTCTTGTACATCTTGAATGCTTGGCCTCAATCTGTGTTTTTTCAACATGGAAAATCATCAAATCCGTTGTGTTTTAAACCCCGAGATGACGACACATCCAGATGCTGAACGGGATCGGGCCCAATGCCTGGATCGGTCACATCCGCTTGATCGGATCGCAGATGTAAACAGCTAGCCATCAGCCATCGGCCTTTTGCTGTGAGATTGCAGATCTGAATCACCGCTGGTTGAAAAACCAATTCAGCACGCTGTCGATTCCTGAGGATTCGATCTGGATAGATGGGTGAGAGATTGCTAAGTACTTGTAAAGAGAAATCTTGGAGAAAAACAGTGAATTTTGAGGATGTTGATAACCTCAAACACTCTGGCACGTAGCTGGGACAATGCTGCCAAGGCACAAAGTGGACAAACGTACAACTGATGTAGCTCGATAACAAGCAAACCTCAAGATGGCACTAGGCGGATTTCTTCCCGGAAAATCAAAAGCAGGAAAGGTCCACCCTTCTCCACCCAAGGCACACAGTCGCTCCAGATAGAAAAATGCTGCAGGACCTTGATTGAAGATTGAAGACTGTGCAAGTGGTCATCACAAGTCAACCAAGAAGTTCAACAAAGTCATCCTATCAGCTGTTTTGGAACAGCTGATTGCTGCAAGGCTTGGCTTCCTACATGAGGCCATAGAGGTTGCTTCCAAGGAAGGGTCCAACAGCAGCTCCCATAGCAGTACCCAGCAACTGGGCAGCAGTGGTTTGCGCAGTCATGCACCTGAACATAAGAAGCACAAGCCAGAAATCATACGGTTTGTTCAAAGACAGCACGATATTCCATATTACGCCTTTTGCATACTGTACAATATCATAGATATGCTGGGCTCATCAAAATCTGCGCGCCCACAATCCTAATCAGTAAAACGTTCAATCCGCAAAAACCTCTCAATCCGTATATTCCGTAAACCTTGATAATCCGTAATCTGTTCCACAACCCTGGAGGAGTATGTTTGACTTGATTGAAGGATGCTTCATTGAATCATAGTAGTGGTTGAACCTTTTTGATTAGATTCAGCAAGCCAGCAACAATGGACTAGTACAAGTACTAGTACTAGTAGTAGTAGTAGTANCGTAATCCGCTGAAAACATGACAATCCGCAAACGGTTCAAACCGTAATCCGGGTAATGATTAAGGATTGTGTTTGATGAGGCCAGATATGTATATTCATATCATGTCATATCACACAATACGTTTATCACTTCTCACATCTTATCAACTATGAAATCATGTCTCCAATATCAGTCAATTTCAACCACATCATCCCAAATGCCACCTCCAGAAAAAAATGTTGGACCTCGCCTCATGATGTCACCAAGGTTGCTGCTACGTGTAAAGGTCTCGTAAATCTTCGGTCGACAACTTGCTCCGGTATTGGCACTAAGTCTAGCAAAGGCACCACCCAAAGCTGAGAGTGGCAAGAAATACTGGGGCCAGTGGAGTGTAAGGATGGACACCGAATCCGCCAATTTCCCTAACGTCGCCGCCTGAAAACGAAAACGTTTGGGATCCGAATCGAAACGTTGATTGATGAAGGTGCCAAAGGCAATGGCCACCATATGACCAATGCCATCTTTCAAGACCCATGCAGTGACTGCTGCCAAAGGCATGGTCTGCTTTGTGCCTACACCTACGGCAAGCAGCATGGCCTGAGTCGCCATGATTCTTGACATCTGGCTGAAGAGGATCTGAAAGAAAGTGTTCTGCGAAAATTGCAGATAGCTATCTGTTGTAGACAGTGGATATCCCACTGGTAGAAAGATCCGTTTGAGAAAGGCCAAAACGGTTTCCTGTATGATGGGAAAACTTAAGCTTGCTCGACTTGGAAAACTCAACAGGGATTGTGGACGAAGAAATTGAGATCCAGCGGCATCGCCTTTCACTGTACAGCTTCTCCTTTGTCTGTCAGACTTGTGCTGCGTGATGATGTAGCTCTGTGTGTCCTTGACTGTATCTTGTCTCAGGGTTCAGTTTTTTCACAAAAAAACAAAGCTGCAGCAAACTACAAAGGACTCCCAAAATGAAAACTTACGTATAGAAAATTTATGAAAAAATGTTTTTCATTTTCAACGGCAACCTAGTGGTACCAACTACCAACTGCTCGGAAAATGGCACTGACCACTCCGTCTCCAAGCATCTGTGTGAGCACCTCTCGCCAAATATACGAGTCGGGGAAGCTGCCTTCGCAGGCAGCTCCTTGAACAGCCCCAAACGACGTGTGTACCTGGAGCTACACCACTATGGATGTCCATTGCAAAGAAAGACTGATGAGTTTATTTTATACAGTGTGAACAAGACAATGTGATGTGTTCTCTATTCAAACAATACTCTGGAGATTGGAACATTCTGATGATTGTTTTCCAAAGCAAGAGAGTTGTTGCTTCACAAGTGCTTCTTGCGAAAAGGATGCAACTAAAGACGAGCTCAGAAGCATCTCGCTACACACCCTGAGGTTGTGCCAACAAATTACAGATGTCAAGCGGGGCACTTTGATGTCTTGCGACCAGCCATGGCATGTGGCCAAAGTTAGCAAGCAAACAACAACTACGATGATGTTTCGGTGTTACAAGAATGCTTCAAAATGTCTCATGATGTTTCACCCAGCTTCGTGAATTCCTTGATGGACATGGGCCAACAAACTGCGCAGCCTGATTTCTGGCCCTGGAGGTTGTCCATAAAAATTGATCGTGATCCGTATTTCTTGATGCATATTTCCCAACAAAACAACGAGGATACTGTGCCGGGTTGCAGTTATTATATACTAGTATCAATTTTCTGCCATTGAGTTCCAGCGCCTTTGAGCAAAAAGCCAACGCTTTTTGGAAAACACACCTTTTCTCACATCTTCCGAAAACCCCGAAGATGGCAAGTTTTCAAACATCAAGGATCATTACCGATCACCATGGGCTGAAAAAAACGCCGCCTGATCTGAAGAAAACGCCGCCTGAAGTATCTGCACCTCACAGACTCGCTGAAGTTGCAGGGTTTCCCGTGAGCGACTTTACGGGTATCTGAAATGATCCAACTCAGATGTTGACTGCACGATCCAAATGAGCTGCTAAATCCTGATGTTTTGGTGAGTGGAAGGGAAGCGAAAACACCGAGGTGGAAAGATCCCAATCATCTAACATAAATCCACTATTAAATCATTTGAAAAATGTAGATATTCTACTAGTCTCAACTGACAACTGGTTATTTTCCTACAGAACAGCATCATTTTGGGATTTGGAGCCTGGACTGAGGAGCTTCTTGCAGGTCTGCCTCGGCAGGAACCACCCGTGACATGGAAAATCCCTAAGGAACTGCTTTGGTTTATAGGGATTCTTATATTGGCCTATTCTACTCCCCAAGAATAGCTGAGTACAGGATAATCATGGATTTTTTTCAATCCCCTGTTTTGCAACAAATAACAGGGGTTGACCCCTGGTCACTGCTCATTTGTTACAACGTGTGTGGCTAAACCTTCTTTTTGGACGGATTCCAACGCATGTGGCGAGCTCCCTGTGAAGTGCCCTTCGGGCAAAGGGGAAAACACATCCTTTTGAAACTGAAACAACTGTGAAAAAAACATCATGATCGTCATTCATGGATAGCTTTGTGTCACTTTCTGTCATGTTATGTCATTTTGTGAGATTTGTGAGCATATGTGTCTCCTTAACGCTCTGTTTCAAGCGTCCAAACACCTGACTTCAATGTGGTATTCCCCATCTTCCCAAGGATGCAGATTGTGCGAAGCTGGAAGGGCCAGAACTTCAGCACAGAAACCGAGGCCAGCTACACCTCCCTATCAAGGATGCTTTGTGAAAGTCCTACATCACTGCCAGAAAGCATCAAAAGCATCATATTTGGACAAACCTTGGCAAGCCAAAACTCTGACAAATAAGGCAAAATTCATGCACATCAATCTGCAATTCATCTGCAAATGACCAAGTTTCTTGAAGATTCTAGGAATTGTTTATAGCACAATCCAATTCTCAATTCCAGGTTCGACTGGCAACACGGGGACCGGTGAGGACCCTGACACTCTAGGATCAAACAGTCGCGGACCGCGAGCTGCAAAGAGAGTTGGTTCCTCCATGTCGTCAAGATCTCTCCAATTGCTTCTTATGGTCACATCCAACAGGATCTCAATACCATCCAAGTATATCCAAGTCTTTCCAGATCAGCAAACCCCATGGCTTCCAAAAAATGCCGTTTCGAAACCAAATCAGAAACCTTTGGAAAAAGTTGGGTCCTCCGCAATATTGGAAGCCCGCGAGGATTTCCCAAGGTGCTCCTTTTGTCGAAAATGAAGGCTGACGCCTTCAGTGTCTGGTGCCTAAAGTTCATGAATTCCTGGGGGTTGCTGCATCCAGATTCTCACTTTTGAATAGCTGTATCATGTTACATGTACTAAGCCCTGTTTTTAAGAAAGGTGTAGCATACTACTTAAAACTAAGGTCTAAGCAAATGTTGGTGTCATTCCAAACTTGCACTACTACAATACTTCTGGTCCAAGTAGTTGCAAACTCGATGTCTATGCTTAATTTCAGTGGATTTCACACCCCGTCCTTCGTCGTCATTCCAGACATGATCAGAAAAAGGTGGTATCCTGAGACAAAAGGTGGGTCCTATAAAGGGTGGACATGAAACGATGGTTTCCTACACCAAGACACCCAAGAAAACCAGCAAAGCAAGGAGGGCAATTCCTGCTAAACCGGCTACGCCCACGATAACACCAATCAAAATGCCACTCACGCCTTCCTGCGCAGCAAATTGTGAGTTTGGCAAATTGTCAAAAATATACAGCTGCAATTTTCATCCTTTCATCATTTTCCCCTTTTTTTGTTGGAAAAAAATCCTCTCTGTATATCAACTTTTTCGTCATGGCTAAACGGCTAAACAAAACGGCGGTCCTCTTCAGAGGCCTGGTCCGTCCTCCCACTGGTGAGTGGTGTGAGAATTCCCCAAACAAGGCCAGGCAACACAACCAAAGCGAGGCAAACAACTGAGGTGACAAAGCCCACCTTAGAGGTTTCAACGTGCAACAAAGCCCCGCAAGGGATCGAACAACGTGCCATGGTGGTTTTGGGGGGGGAGGTCGCTAAAGGAAGTCGAAGAAGTTTCCAACATTTCAACAAATGGATTTTGGAGTTTGGTGAAAACTGAGAGAATCTGATGGAGACTGAAAAAAAAAAAGGTCTCCAAGAGTTTCTCCTTTCCATTACCATTCGGATTCCATGCGGCCCCATTCATTCCATGTTCATTCCCTACATCACTTCCTGCGTCGCAAGTTAACTGTTGCCAAGCTTCAAAAAAGTGATAGTTGCGCTGACCAATACAATTATTCACAAAGGGACAATGATGATCATAGCGCATCACGCATTGATCACAATCCGGACCTCAGTCGAAGGTCGTCATCCGTCGCCATCCGTCGCGGCATCGGGTTTGGAAAATCCCCTGAGGTCAGCGCAATGCGAACTCCTTGGAGGTCGGATGATTTTGCAGGTCCGGCACCACTTGTAACCCCTGAGCGACAGGGACACAGCTTGACGCCTTTCTGTGTTCAATTCCATAGGGTGTCAATGTGTGCATGTCTGCAACATGGAAGAGAAATGGATCTATTAATATGATCTAATTCATTGACGATTAAAATCTAAAGCCCTAATTTTCATAATCATCATTAGCTTTTGATTTCAGCGCTTTAGATATAGTATTCCTTCCCATCATCCCATCTGTCCGCAGGCCTTTTTCTCAGCTCTTCTGGAACCATGGCAGAGGAGTCCTCAGATCGAATCAAATGGACAGCCCAGCACGGCATGGTCCACTGGCGATGCAAAAATGGCAGAAATATGATTTGCCAGGGAACAACATCGAGCTGTCCAGTGGGCTGCCCAGTTCCAAGAACATCATAGCCTCTCACATGCTGGGTCCAAACACTTGTGATGTTAGCTTTGGAAATGAAGAATGTAAGTAATGCAAGTGTAACACTACATGTTTGTACTCTTCAACGCCTTTCAGAATTGTGGCAAGTGTGACAAGTGCCACTGCGTTCAATTCACAGCGCTGTGAGCCTAGGAGTTCCTTGAGCTCTTTGTCCAACCTTGGCGTGGCACACGCAAGGTTTAGACTCCACGAGTGTGCATCAAATGCGTCATCAACATATGATATATACTCTATATATATATATATTCTAGACGTATATATATATATATATACATATATTCTATACATATATATATATATATGATGTAGATCTATACTGATATGATGCAGACGGTACTGGGAAAAACAACTGGCCACGAAAATGAAAGAAAGTGAATCTTGACACATCTTGACACAGTACTTCGGCAATTCAAGGGCCAAGTGTTGCATTTCTAGGATCAGTCCAGTGACCCAGCAGCAATGATCAGTTGCCTTCGAGGGATGATGCCGGGATCAGAGCAGCAAGTGAGGCACAGCAACCTCAAGTTCTCAAGGAACTCATGTTGAATTCACCGAAATTTAAAAAAAAAAACAACAGTCAAAGAAACAACACAAAAAGGTAACTTTCCAATATTGAAAATGTGGCTGATCAACCAATAAATGCAAGGATTCTTATAGGTTTTTCAGTCGACACGGAACTCTCCTTCCAATTTCCTCCCGCCTATCGCCAAGGTACGAGGCTGTCAAAACGAAGATAGAAAGCGCGGCAATGGGAACCAAAGGATACCACTCAGTCCATAGGCGACCCACAAACATGCAGTAAAACCTGGGGCGAATCTGCTGTCGTTTCACAACCCGCCGGTTGAAAAACCGAATCGATCTGCGAAACGCAAACTGGACTGAGGTATTGGCCCACAAGGAGTCAAAATGAAAGACCAAGCGCAAACAGCTGGACCGCCTGAGAGAACCAAAAAAAAAAGGTCAGAAAAAAAAATTGGAAATGAACGTTCTCCGAAGTTCCGAAGTATGTTATCGCAATTGATGTTTTTTGTTGTTTTTTGTTGTTTTTGTTGATGGTAGTCTTGTTGATGTCTTTTGTTTGATCCTGTTGAACCTGAATGTTGGCAAGTTACTTGGGTAAGCTGTAATACATCTTCCTCCACAAGGAAACAGGATCTTGCCAGGCCAAACCTGCAAAGACCCGCCATAATGAGTCTATTTGCTGAGCCATCAACTTTCTCAGTTCATCCGCTTCCTAGCTGACATTTTCTAAATCAAGAGGTTTGTACAATTCAATGATGTGGGAAGCCTGGTAAATTCGTTGGAATGTTTGCTGTTTTTCGCGCCCTTCTGCAATATGCTCATCACGCGCAGCTTGTGCAGCTTCAACATCCGCAGCCATGGCGGGACCATATGAACCATGCACTGACTGCCACAGAAATGTTATAAATCTCTCCCGAGTGTACTTGTGAAATGTCAAAAGGAGTGGCTGTTTGCAACATCATCTGGGTGCTTTCCAGAATTACGGCTTCTTCATGGCCCTGAGCTGGTTGCAACCCAAAGGCAGCAGAGCATTCTGACACTGAAATGTTACCACAGCTGCCAACTTGTTTGCAAAGGCCATGCTTTACACATTGAAGGCATATGCAAGCATTTCCAAAAAAAGCATAGACGGGAGTTCACTGAAATTGATTGGAAGAACTTGGTACATATCAAGGGGTCAATTGCAAGAATCAATCACATATCAATATTTTTCTGAGATACATGAAAATCATGAAACCTAATTCAAATATCATCAAAATGGAATAATCATCCATATGATCTGGTTGGCCATTGCTTTGCCGGATTTCAAAGACCCTGGCTAGACACTGAGTTACCAGAAGCTGCCAGGCCAGCACCTGTCACGTGCCGAAGGTCATGACCGACTCTGTACCCATGCAAATGGTAGCTAAGCATTTACGAAATTGAAATCAGGATATGGGATATGTTAGGGTAGTAATGTCTCTATACTTGGGTACAAAGCCCCTTTCATTGATCGGAAGGTCCATTCTATTCATGCTTCACTGGATCGATACGGTGGTGAAGATGATTGCTAAAAAGTTTCTCCCCTGCAGGTCTCGTAGAGTAAAATTGAAGAAAATGGCTCAAATTCCATGAAAATCAAAGCACAATCGCTAGTAGTAAAACTTTTTTCATGACACTTGCAGCCCGCACTTCGCGGAGACAGGTGAAACGAAGATACTCATCGTATCCTACTGCTTGCTGCTATAAAACAGATTTTGTTCTTTCATGAGCTACACCGATTTGCTCCAAGGTCTGGTCTTCGACTCTCCGACCGTGGCAATCTCCGGCAATTCCTCACATCTTCCCCATTTTGTACAAAGGCACTCCTCCAGTTGCCTGGCAAAAATCTCCCAAACAGGTATATAATTTGTAGCATGGTTTCCTGCACATCTTCGGTTGCTAACCAAATGGATGGTCAAAATTTTTGATGAAACCCAGATTGCCTTGGTGAACTCATCCGCAAAGCGAGTGGCCTAAGTCGCCAATGTAAGAGACATAAAAGGCGACTGTTACACTTTTGAGGAGAACTATTAGTATGAACCACAACTGACTCAGATATGCCCTGTGAATGATAATCTGAAATTCATTGAAACATTGTTGTTGATTTCATATAAATTCATGATTCATGATTATTTCTTGATATTTCTTGAAATGACGTGCAATGCAAAAGCTACACAGGAGTAAGTGTATGCAAGTGCACTGCATCAAAGGTTCGATCTCGTTTGAGGCTCAACCACGTTGCCGCTTTGAGGCGTCGACGTCAGTTTGCCCGAGAGGATGATACCACTTCTGGCCACGGAAACCTGTGATGCTTCTAATGAATCCAACACTCCTAAATGCTGCACACTTTGACACAATTTGACAGGACGTCATGGAACAATCTTAGGTCATATTAACATGAAACTAGGATGGTAAACTAACCAATGCGCGCAACGTAGCGAAATGATTCAAGATTCAAGATTCACTATGTTGCATAAGGCAACCATAAGACACCGAATTTCTTGCCTCCATTTTGATAGCGGTAGGCTTCCTTCCAACGCTCTGCAAGTTTCGCCTCTCTTCTTGCCAATCTTTCGCTAGGCTTTTGTAAATCAATTGAGCTGGCCTTTGACCTGAAATTGAACAGAGGCATCTTTCGATTTCGAGAAACTTCAGACTTCAAAGCAATGGAGAAAGCGAGCATCAAGTGCTGTTGTGCGCATTGAAAGATATTGAAAGTCTTTTCATTCATGGAAAATAGTCATAGATGTTCCGTGTTCCTTTGCAATGTGTGCGATATGGAAGTCATATTCTACTTAGGGTGGTCTTTCTCATGCGAAATTCTCTCAGGTCCCAACACAGTGGATGCAGTGACATCAGATGGCGTTGGTGCCTTACCTTCCCCAAATCGTGGTGCTAAGATGTTGGGAGCAGAAGCCGACAATACGGAGGATTTCTTCGTAGCTCCACTTCCCTGCTGCAAAGCCAAGAGATGACTTTCTGGAATGGACGACAATACTGAAAGTGCAGATGGTGGAGCAACAGATAGACAACTTGGAGCTGTCACCAGTGGTGCAGAGACATTGCTTTCACTAAAGTCGCAAGGAGCCTTCCATTCCCAGCCCACGCCATAGCGAATCTTCTTCTTGCGCATCCGTGCAGCAGCATCCCCTGGTGGAAGCAACAACCATCCGTGCTCCTGGTAAGACGTCTCGGGATACGGATATCGCTGCCGTGACCCGGCCGCTTGCATGGCGATGCAGCGGCGAAATTCCCTGGCCTCCGGCCCATCAGGATCCCATCCATGCTTTGCAGGATCAAATCCTTCGGTGCTAAGGCCATCCTTCTGTGGATTCACATGTCCTGGTTTGAACTTGGCAGGAACATCATCTACACTGACAGCAGCACGAATTGAAAAAGCTGCATGTGAAGTGGCATTGACCTTATCTTCTTTTTCAATCCTCTGCGTCCACAAAATGCTTTCTCGGATGTCAGGGACTCTGCGGCTACCAGACATGCCACCGGGAAAAGCCTGACTAGAGCCAAGGTCGTGCAAACATGTCGAAAAGGTTTGGATGTTTTGCCTTTTTGAGTGCAGGAGCTTTCAAGCTGTACAAGAATTAACCGCCTTCATTGGTATAGAATGGTGTTTGCTTTGTTTGCTTGGATTTGCCAATGCTGGCTCTGAGAATCTGTTCTGAAGCTGGATGTGAATTCAAGGAGTGAGCCAAATGCCACAGAAAACCACATCAAACAGTGCCCATATACCACACATATTCACAAACATCGAGTCTACCCGCCTACCCTTCATTCCAGACTCCAAGCTTCTTCCAACCCATGCCCAACATATCGGAGCGCATAAGCTGGTCGGTGTCGCCAGGTTTTGCCCATGCGGGAGCCTCCCAAGACTGTGGAACTGTGGCTCGCGTCACCTGGCAGGTTGGGTCAGTGCGGGAGTAAAATAGCATAGAATAACCAAAACACATCAAAAAATAACACGCCTGCGGCCCGATCGAAGCTCTTGGGGCATAGCCCGCCTTTTCCCGAACTGATCGGGCAGCCTGCTTTGCACAGCCAAGTTCCACTACTGTACTGCTGTGCTTCACGCATTTGACTGCTCTCACTGTGCAACAACTTTTATGGTTTCCGGAACCGTTGAAAGGATTTCCAATTGATACAAGGACCAATCACAAGAACTGCGGATATTTTCCAGCACCAGGCCATGCCCAATTTAGTTGGCATTCTACACCACAGGAAAGTGCATGCTGAGCTGCTTGGAAAGCCAGCACCCGAATTTGGAATCAATCAAACATAAGTATAAATCAGTTGCAAAAGTACTGCAGACCTACCATCCCTGTTGCTGGATGCCACTCACTGTGAAGATACCTGGCTCGGCAAGGTTTTCCATGAGCCACTCGTACGTATTACGGGTTCACCCCAAACAAAAAAAAACGCTGCATCTTTTTCTGCGTCGCAGCACAGTGTCACACCCCCAAGCGGGGCTCACTAAGTTGTAAGCAAACCTGGAGAGGCTGCCATAAGCCATGAACATTGCATTCCCAAATTGATACTGTACTGAGCACGACTTGTAGATACAAAATGAGTTGAAAGTCGCAAAGTGATGTCAGAAAAAGAACTCTTAAGTGGGAGTTCTGCAGCAAGACTTTCAGACCATTTCATACAAATAACAAATACCATACACTTCGTTCTTAAGTTGTTAGGTCATTACAGCATCAGCTGCTACTCCAGTAGCTTTTACCAGCTCTGACCAGCAGTGTGGTTTTTGTTTCCTTAGGCCTTAAGCCCCGCCTCACAGGAAAACATATCCTCAGGTGACACACCAACAAATGCGAATCCAGGTACCCACCCAAGTCGATCCAATCACAGCATCCCTCCGAGGTGAAGACGAGACGGCTCCGACTCAGAGGGTTTCTTCGGCGTATCTCCACCAATGGCTGCCACAACCTTGGGGAGATCCATCCATCTCTTTCTGCAGGTCACAGGTGTTTGATGGTTTTTGCAATTCTATCACAAAAGATCTTGAGTTCATCATTCTCAAGTATGCATTCATGTCAAGTTTCTATAGATTGCATCTATATATTTACTGTACACTTTACACTATACACATTGATATATATGTAAGATCATATATTTTCGCAATCATCTACTTTGTATGTGAGACATGATGCTACAATGGTATTCAATATATCATACATGTTTCTACTTTATGAAATGATGATTCTCAAGATTGCTTGAGATAAATGTATTTAAATACATCATAGGAAATGGCCTTTCATGATTGCAGCCTAGGGATCCAAACTATTGCTGGAGTTCCTCCAAGTAGAATCACGGCGCCAAAGCATAGAAGCAACACCGCACTCCAAAACCTGGAGCAATGCCCTAGCAACTCATCTTGTATGTGGGTCATACTGAGATACTGATGGAAGAAATCCGGCTAAGCAGTTGAGGTTGGTAGTTTACCCCACCCAGCTGGTGCAGGACTTCTTCCATCAACAGTATGGTACAACTTCTGACTGAATGAGAAGGATTATATAATTCTATGGCAGAACGTGTACCTCAAATATTTCGTGGGTATCTCATGGGCAATTTCTGTTGAAGGTTGTAAAAAATCATCCGAAACAGGTGCGCCTGTATGTGCTGCCAGGTATGGTTCGATCACGTAATCGGAGGTATAGCAATGATGGCATAACCTCAAGAAGAAAAACAATTGTTCTGAAAGACTTGAAGAGATCATTCAACCAATGGTGGCTACAAGACCCAGGTAGAACACACGCATACAGTACACACATGTACACACAGTAGATTCATGGCAAAAAACATGGCAAAACAACATGCTAAACAAAACAGTTGTCAGTTTTTGGCAACGAAAAACAAAACTATGGCTCCCACATATGCTCCAAGGGACAAACCCAGTGCGCCTCATCGTGGCTGACCATTAACGTGTATTTGAAGATCTGGTAATTTTTTATAGGAGATACATCGTCAATCCGGGTCCATTTTCCACTGCTGTGTTAGTTTACCGGAGTGTATATTTTCCAGTGTGCCCCCAAAACTGAAAATATTACCCCCTGGCCTGTCAGCGCAAAAGCAATCCTGGTATCAATGAAGGCGTCGATTCCAACACAAGCGATTGCAACCTTAAAAATCCGGTTGCATGGAGGGTTTGGATGTTGAGCTAGTCGCCAAAAAAGGACAGGTCCCCCCAACGATGCACACGATGGCGACTCTGGGATCACTCGTGCTGTTGGGGTTTGCCTTGACAAAGACGAGATCCAACTATACATCTGCGAAAAGGTGCATCTGAAGACCTCTGACTATCTTGACATATCTACGTATATTAGTCTTAGCTACCTACACCAACAGGCAGAAGCTTCTTTTTACAAAGTTTGGCCATGCTCGGCTTAAAATGGACATACTCCAAAAATGTTTGCACCACACCAACAAGCTCTTTTGATGACTCAAACTCCCTCCGGGTGCCATGCCATCTTGCAGAAGAGCTCGATGGACTCGATGCATGGAAATCCCACGATGGCAACCAAGAGCAGCGAACATACTCCCACCACCTCAGGCAAGCAGGTATATCAGGTATGAACAAAACTTCCAAAAAGGCAACAACAATGTCAATAGGTGCAACAGCAACTTGCCCATGTCACACAGGGGCCATCACTGCAGAAGTCAACTGTGGAAGCGCCTGCCTGACAGGGATGCTATGATGGGTTTTTTTGATGATTTTTGGCTTCTTGACATGTCAGTCAGTCCATCTCAAATAGAATCAAGGCTTTCCAGTCAAACACATAGCAAATCAGAGACTGAAAGCTGTTCTGGGCATCTGACAGAAGTGATAGATTTTGCAGGGAGAGTTCCCTCGGGCAGGGATAGATCTTGCATCGTGTTTTGCTGATCTACTTACTGCCGCTACCATAATTCTGGAGAAGTCGCTTGATCTCACCACCATAGGCGAGCGAACCCGTAAAGCCAACGAGCAAGTAGATGCAAACACCTGGTATGTTGCCAGGTGATGAGGGATTGATTTCTGCAACATGTTGATCCATTTTGATTTTTTGGCACATTTTTAAGGCTTTTTTAAATGAATGATTCATATAATTAGGTAGCTTTTTTTTGAATGATTCCATCTTTTCGCCGAGTTGCTGAAAGCAATACTGGTTCTCACCACCGCTCGCATGGATCTGGCCTTGAGATGGAGCTTTTTCATCCTCTAAAGTCTCATGTTGCTGCCAAGCTAAGACCCACGCAGCAGCTGCCACAGATCCACATTCTGCCACTTTGTCTCCGACCAACTGCAGCAGTTGCAGTTTTTGGAAAAAACAATTACGAAGGGCTTGAGATATCTTGAAACTACTATAAATATAATGATCTCACTGTCTGATAAAAGGCTTTGTCAAAGACAATGTGAGCGTTCTCCTTGAAACATGCAGCTCAGTGTTTGTAGTTTGTGTTTTCGTGTGCGCGCCACTAGACTTCTGAACTGTGCCACTTGGGGCCAGACAGGAAAAACTGCAAAGACCATTGAAAAGGAGAAGGCCAGGGTGGCCATGTTCTGCAAACAAAAAAGTCATGCACTCACAAACAATCTACTAAGTACTCCTTTCATGGCACAGCAGCTTGCAATTGCCTACCTTTCCTGGTGCTTCGTCTATTTCCAAGAAGCGGTCCTCCAGAATGTTGAACACAATGTGTTCAGGACTACCAGCTTCATGTGAGGGCTCCTGGCAGACCCGCGAAGGTGGCATTCTGGACAGCTACAGTATGCCACAGTTGGCCAATTCCTTGTTGTCGCCCTTCGCAAGAATCAACACGCAATTGCCCACAAAAATAATAGCAGCCTCCGCGAAACACACACAATGTCCACTTGAAAGTAGAGCGGAGTAGTTGATTTGCCACACTCACTTTCGCTTTCTTTCAACTAAGCACACTGCCGCGGACATGCAGAAGACACCCACTGTGGAGATCATGGCCTAGCAAAAAACCATAAAGCATGTAAAAAATTTAGCAGCTGATTGTGCTACTGCTACCATCTATTCAGCCAATGATGCATCACGAACCCATCAACTCTGCCAAGATTGGAACATTTTCACCCATGGATCGCTTCAGAAGTTTCCTGGGAGGAAGGTCGATCACCCGATTGTGACATGTCAAACCAATTGGATGGGAAATGGTAGGTTCCACACGGCATTGAAATCATCACAAGAATCAACCTCACAAGATTCAAAGATTCAAGTGCCAGGAGTGCTGGAAAGTCGAGTTGTAGTGAAAAACTTCTGATGCAATGAATAACTCCGAACTGCCTATTGGGAATTGGTTTCCAACTACTTCAGATTATCTTTTTTAAACAATTACGTATACTAGTAATACTTCTTTTTACTGTATTAACATGTTTTCCTGGGCACTTCAAAATCACTACGTGGCCAATCCTAATCCTAATCCGTGCAATCCGCGTTTTGGGGGCCAACCCCTCTAATCCGCAATCCGGTGGATTACGACCAATTTGGGGGTTACTCTTTCTGTCAGCTCGGCAGATATAAAGGAAGAGAAACAAAGAAGCAGAAAAGGAAGGCAATTTGGGGGNACATGAAGTGTTTTTGTCAGATGTGAAGAGTTACACTTAGTAAATGTGAAGTGAACAATGTCAACAATGAATTGAATTTCCATAAAAATGGAAATACAGTACATCTGGGCTCTTAGCTAAAAGCTCTGTCGCAGAGGATAAGTAGCTTAAAGATGCCTCAGATCAGCTGGGACAGGCAACAGGAGTTCTATCTAGCCGCTAGCACTTCAGATGGGGAATTTGAATATTCTTGAAGACACTAGCCTACAACCTACAAGCTGCCCCAGACCCAAAGCAACGCTCAGTCCAAAAAAAGAAACTTTGAGGTCCAAACAATAAACGTGGTGATGCCGATCACAAAGGCCTGATGGTGACATCAAATCATCACTTCTCTCTCTCTAGGTCGAAATCTGAGCTTCCTACCATGGCAAATTGACCACCTCGCCCGAAGGCAGTTTTCGCGATCTCCTGTCATCGCGAAAATGGCAGCAGTGCAGCATATCAGCAACATGTTCTGCGGAAGTTCATGATAGTTCATGCATCCCAAAGTGTTTCAATTTGCCAAAATCCATCAAAATTGAGGAACTACACTGAGAATCATTTAAGCTTCCCAATGAATTTTAGACAAAATCACCTAAAACCCACCTAAACTCACCTAGAAAAAACACCCCTTGTTTGGCCTCATACTTTGACCGCGAGTGAATCTCTGCACAGTCCAAGAGTCGCTCAATGGCCGTGTTGGCCAAAAAGCCTAAGACCTCGACAGCCAGGCACGAAGTAAAGACTTGGGAATTTGTTTCAAGTTGCAAATTTGAAAAGAAAGGACCCTCCAATTTTCTTGACAAGCTACACAAAACGTGGTTAAATGACTCAGGCATCATTAGGGCATATTAGCTGCCAATGAGTTAATGTCTGCATCCCACTCTTTTGCTGAAAACACGTTTCCGCGAGAGTTTTTCAAGGCTTGGCCTTTTGAACTCTCAGGGTCATGGGCACAGCCATCACTTGCTGTTTCTTCTATAGCCTCTTTGGGACGAATCCAAATTCAGACTCATCTTGTTGAGGTTTGAGTGATTCCCATGCCTTAGATCATTGAATCACATGGGTCCATCTCTGGTGGTGGTATCATCGGGAATGTCAATGGCATCTTTGAGTTGTATGAGTTATGAATGCAGCTTGGACACAAGGAAGGCAAAGAGACCTTGCAGTGGTGCAAGATGAGAAACTTGAGCTTGGCAGCGACAAATTCAGAGATGACCATAAACATACCATACGCAATAAGAAATAGTCGTAGATTCTACAATTTTGAAGCATTAACATTATTATGGACTAATGACTGTGAATATATTGTATTCATCTGCGGGCACATCTGCTATATATCTTTTCAAGATTAAGAAACATACCCTCCAGGGGATTAACATATCCCCCAAAAAATGGCATTTTGAAGATGATTTTCCTTTTCCCCAGGTGGGATATGTTAATTCCCTGGAGGATCCTGGAGGGTATATCTTTTCATATCGGTAAAACCCGTGGCTTTTCGGGACGCCGGGTCACTGAAGGGTTGATTCGACTCTCAGATGGACCTCTTGGAGGCGAAAGTGCCTGCGCTGACCGCTGACCCCCAGGGTTTTTCTCAGATTCTGATTAAAGTTGCCATGATTGCCTCTTACACATTTACAATTTGTATTGTTAGTAATTTTCAATATAAATTGTATGTTTTTGGATTTTCATGTGCATATCACGAATCATATCATTGTCATGTTGATCAATTAATGTCTGCAATGTTAATGGTCTTCCCACAATATGTATGGGTACAATGACATCGCATGAAAATTTAGTATCCTTGAAATTGCCATTTATCATATTGGATGGCGTTCTTATATATCATGCTGCCATGCTGATGTGCCAGAAATCTGCCTCTCTGCCAGATCGATGATAGCCTTTGGAGTCCTCGCGACCGCCTTTCTCCCCCTGTAAGACTTGCCGTGCACCTGAATTTTGTGCAACAAACATGGCATGGGAAAGGGGTGTTTTTTCATAGCTCTCCTATTCCAAGCAATGCCATGATGCCAGCCTCGCAGATCACTTTGTTCCACAGTGGACAGGACAGATGCCTATTCCAACACAGGAACACAAATTAACAGTAAAGGGGTGTCCAGTGAAGTGAAATCATGAATGATGAGAGATGTGTAGACATCTTGCTGGTCTCAACAAAGAAATACATCTGGCCGGTGACAAATCGCTTAGCAGCATCTCCTCGCCTCCTCCTTGTCGGAGTAGCCGAGCTTACTTCGCTCCTTGCGCACCTTCTCGCGCAACTTTTCCAAGCGGGCAACACGAATGAGGCCGTCATCATAAAGTCGCTGAAAGACGGTCTCATCTCCTGAAGTTTGCTCACTTTCCAGCAACAATCCAAGATGCATTCAGATTCAGTTGGGGCATCTTTAGTTTTCTTTCTGAGCACAAAGGCCCAAACAGTTTTCTAATTATAATTGCAATATGAACGCAATCAACACAACAACTGACAAATATGAAATATACACAAAAATACACGTTCACAATTTCAATGTCTGTGTAAGTGCGATTCAACATAATTCACAAGGCGACGGCAAAAAAAGCTGAAAACCACCTTTTGCAAAACATGTATCAAAAAAACGCCGAGGATCTCAAGAACTCATCCATCCCAGTCTCCACAGCAAGTTCCTTTGCTTCACTTCCGAAGCGTTGTCGATATTTTTCCAGCACATCTCGGAATCTCATTTGTAACTCTTCAATGATGACACGCAATCTGTTGCCATCACTAAGATGTTCCTCTATGATTGGACTGGTGATTTCACTTTGAGTTTCTTGGGTGCAAGTGTTGTTACGCCGGTCAAGCTCGGCTCTCATGTCATTAGCTTCCTCCACAATCTGGGCGTGATTCTGATAAATAACCTCCAGTTCCTCCTCCAAGCGTTGACGTTCACAAATCCGAACATCATCCAGTTGCTTCAACTCCTCTTGAAGTTGTTCCATGTCCAAATGTTGCTGATTGCATTTCTGTTCGAAGCAGCTCAGTTCTATTTGCATTCCTCGGATGGTACAACGCATATCTTCAATTTGACCTTGTTGCTGGGTTGCTGCTGTTTCTGCCTCACTCAAACGCTCTTGCAACACCTCTCTCGAAGCCCGTTCTTCATTGAGCTCTTCATCCAAGCGTTGTTTCTCGTCAACCTGATCTTGGATCATCTTGTCACGACTCTCAACAGCGACCGTCAAATAATCGATATGCAATCGGTTTTGCTCCAGCTCAGCCTTTTGATGCTCCGACAAGTCCCGAAGTTCCTCCAAACTTTCTTGCCAGGTGGGCTCTTGTTCTTTCAAGACCTCGTAAGCTTTGGATGTATCAGCAAGATTACTCTTCACCTCCTGTGCAGGAAAGGAGGTAAAGCTTGAATTGTGGGGAACTTCCAGGGATTTCCAGGTCAATTAGTTCATGCACCATTTCCTTATCAAATTCCTCTATATTTGTATGTATATGTGTTCCTGTTTTGAAAAAACGGGAACAAAACACTTTCTGATCCCCTCATTCCACTCATGTTTCCAAAACCATCCAAAACCAACATCATTCAACATCCATGTCCTCCAGTTCTTTTCGAAGATTGGTACTTTCTGACTCAGCATGCTCCAGCCGTGCTTGCACCGCTTTTTTTTGGACACGCACCTTTTGGAGGCCTGACTGCACTTGAAGCAATTCATCCATCCCTGCACCTTCTTCCTGTTTCAACAGGGTTTCTGCATAGCGGGTTAGAGCTTCAACTAACGAAGGGGGAGCAGTTCCACTTTGAAGTTGTCGGACTTTATCACAAACAACAGCGATGACTAACCTTTGTTGCTCCTCATCCATATAGGTCAAGGGTTCATGAAAGGTCACAGCATCTTCCTGTAGAAATTCACTTAGGTGACAGCCATCTCTCATTGCAGCAATCTGCTTCATGGCAGTTAAGTTGCATTCCGTCAGTTTCTGTTTGTAGTGCTGAACTTCCTGAAGAGCTGCTGCTAAAGGGCCCTCATCATCATCAAACATGACATCATCTGCTTCATGCAAGCAACATTTGCACATTTCCTCCGCGAAGCTCTGAAGATTGTTATCATCAAGAGGTACACCAAATGCCTTGCTGTAGCTCCCAATGACCTTTTGAAAGCCATTGCTTTTCTGGACTTTGAGGAGGAAGGAGGTTTCATTTAGCTTTGTCCACCCATGGAAACTGACCATCTCTGGCTGAGGTGACATGGCGTGGCGAACGGCAAACGGCCCAGGGTTGACGGGCAGTGCTATTGGCCACCAACAGATTGAAGAATAAGTGGCCCAGTTTCTGTGGCCACCACTTGGAATCCTGGAAGATGCTCACAATCACATCTGAAGCTGTGCATCAAACTCATTTAAAGTCCCTTTTGGTGGACATTCTCGTTATCTTGTTGCTCTTTCCCAATTGTCCCTTGAGGAAATCGTGTGGCTGCGACAAACAGAGATGTCTCACAACTCAGCCTTGACATTAGGATTGCAGTTGGTTGTAATTCAGTTGATTAATTGGGAACTCAGGAGGGTTTGTTCAAAGGTTCTGAGTGCCATGACTAGAACAAAAATTCCACCCTGGAGGCTGCCAAGGGCATTGAAACAATACCTCAGGCCACCGGAAGAACTTGAATGAACTCACTCATGTTTATCAATAAACTTGCAAAGAAAGACACTGCATAGTTTGGGATTACTGAAATGTTGAATATCTTGCTATGTCATACAATATCATATAGTCGATATGTAAGTACTACGTATATGATATGTAGTACTACTAAGTACTGCTATTTATTCCACATCTATGCAGTAATTACCGGAGCATCAGCACATTCTAATCAGTCCATTCTAGAATCATGTAGACTCCATATCATATTCCTGAGGCGTCAACGGAATTGCAAAGACTCCCACACCCAGTGACATTGAAGTCAGCTGCCAAACTGCCCTTAAATCCTCAGACCATCAGCTTGCAACCCTAATGGCCTTTGGATGAAGTTGAGGATATGACAATGCCACGAGGTTGTGTCACCATTGGTTCTTCGGCAGAATCAATACCAGTCATGCTGCTTCCTGCTCAAAAAAAAAGCAGTGGAGAAATTTCGGTGGCTCAAAACACGGACTTTGGAAAATCTCTTTGGAAAGGGATCGGCCTCAAATCGCAAGATCTACACCATAGCCGCAGCAGGTGTTTTCATGTTGAAATGCAATGCCTTTGTAACGTATGTAATTGATGTAACTACCTCAAACATGACAATGCCTCTGCACTGCACCGAATCCTGCTTTGTTTATGATGTGGGCTATCTCAATGAATGGGTAGCCAGGAGCTTCGGAACGCTAAGAGCTAGACAAGGAGAGCCCCACATGAATCAGTTGCACAGCGTCTGCGTCAACCAAAGAAACGGCTTCGGCTGTGTGGCACACAAACGCATCTATTCTCAGTGGCTACAAAGGTATATGATGCCAAGTGTCTTTCTTGTAGCTACCCCAGAAAGAAATGCCACGGCAACCCGAAAGGAAGCCCTCTGGTGAGACGGTTTCTACTCGGACAGCTTGAAACAAACGGTTGACCAGCTCTGAGAACACTGCACTGCGCGAGCTGATCCTACACCCGCCGTGGACGCAAACTTATTCTTTAAGGATGTTCAGTATTGGAAGCTAAAAACCAAACTTAGAACGATTATCACCACCTAAAACCGAGCCACTTCCACAGCGAACGGATTGCTTCAACAACATGTCCGGACATGAGATGAAACTATACTCCTGCTTCCTTACAGGCTGATACAAATGGCCTCGTCCAACAGCCCCGATCAAAGAGGTTCAACAAAACTAGTGGCCTAGACATCAGAACACTCTACTTTTCCGGAGAGTGCGGCTAGCTGGGAACAAGGTAGCCGTAGCAGTCCGACCTCACTGCTTAGACAAACCAGACACTCAACAGTTATGAAAAATGGGGAGGGGCTACGACTAAAGCAACCGGCTTTGACCAAGTGGTGGGCTTTGAAGTGCCTCTGTTGAGCTCGGCATCTTCGTCTTCCTTCTCCCACCTGCCACCCTGCACAACCAAGCTGCCAAATTCGCTTGGGCAATCATCAGTCCGCGACGGAAATAGTTTTCACTGGCAAAGGCTCCTTGAAACTGAGATCATGAATGCCGGGATGGTCAGTTTTGCCTTCTTCTCGATGGCCTGAGTGATGCAATGGCAATCTCCAACAAAACAGGCTCAACGACTTGACGCCTTTCTTCTGAGTACTGGGCTTCTTTGAGATCATCTACCTCGTTTGAAAACCAAAGTCGTCCGAAGCAAAGGGAAAGGAAAAAACTGCAAACTTCTTCAGTACTCTTCCATGGACAAAAGCTGAGCTCAAGGACGTTGAACAAGCCGCCCTTAACTTGAAATGCATCCGTGAGCGTGACCTGGATCTTGCCATCGTCTTCCTTCGGGTCGTTTGGAATGCAGGTGCAACATCAAACATCAACTCATGCTGGAAACATCCTATCTAGTTATGGAAACCCATGCAAACTCGACCCCTGTCCATGTGTATGCTACTTGCATGTGCTTACCAAAGAACAAGGCAAAGGAAAATGGGCATTGCCAAAAAAAATATTGCCAAGGCTTTGGACAACTATTTGGCAAAGGAAGGCTGTTTGGAAGACCCTTTTTCAGAACAAACCCTCAGGAACTATCAACCCTGTGTATCTACCCCTAGAACTCCTGAACAAAACAAAGAAGGTGTCAATCAACAAAACACTGTCTAATATATCACAACTCTTCCCCAATATGTTTGATCCTGCAGCTTTGAAGGAACATCCCATTCACAACAATGACCTCCATCGAGTTGCGCTTGCTCAACACTTGCTGTATCACTCAAAAGGTGAGATGTTGAGGCGGGAACAATCAAAAGGACATCGCAAAGGAACAAGGGCAAGGCAGAAAAACATACAAAGTCTTTAGTAACTCCTTTCCATCAATTTGGGGAAGATAATTGGAACATAATGTTTAAATACATACAACTGTGTCACGCATTGTTTCCGGCCACAGTCCTTCACCAGTTGTCGCACCCAAACAGGCGCTGATGTGCCTTGCAGGGTGGTCTCACTCTGAACTGGTCTCGAGAATGGATGTTGAAACAAGTGTTAAGATTGCCAAGTCCCCAACACTTGGGGAACAAGTGCTCAACCAACCACCAACATCTATCTGAGCTTTGCACGTGCACGTTGTGGTGCTTTTGGTTTGTGACCTGTCTTCATATACTCGTTGATTGCGACTGGCCTCCAAAGTCCAACGTCATCCGGTATCAAGGTGTTGTTCAGAACCTTGCCGATGAATTCTTCGCGCTCCTTGGGCTCGTTCGGACTGACCATTTCCTCCTCCATGGTCTCCAAATACTTCTGCGCCTGTCTTCTTGACCACCTATATGTTCGATCATCTTGCTGTTGCTGCGGTGCTAGGCGAGTGCGCTCTCCGTTGAGGTCAGCAATTTCTTCAGCGGACTTTTTGGACTGTGTGATTGCGACTATGTGATGCCCATGTGCGAAGGCAGCTCGGGCCAAATCTATGAGCATGCTGGTTTTGTCAACACCATTGTCAAAGGTGTTGTCGAAAATTATGTGCAACCGTTTGTTGTTCGCTCTCAACAGAGAAAAGAGGCGCCATGCAACATCGTTAGCACGCTTTGCGTCGCAAACTCGGAACAAGTCTTCGAGGGTCTTCTCAAATTTCCCTGAAGTAATGCCGTTGTAGCAGCTGACTTGGAGTTTTCTGCCTGTATTGCCAAGGCCACAGCTACAGATTTACCTACCCCAGGTTCCGCATAAACGGCTGACAGAACAGCAGTCTTGGTATCTCTTAGAATCTCGCGCATCAGTGCTGTGAACTTCGTGTCCCTGATTGGCTGCTTCGGCAAGCCTTGCAGACTTGGAACAATAACGGATCGACTTTTCTCAATCTGTTCAAACAGTCGATTGGCATGATTATCTACGTCGTCAAATTGCTTCAAGGGTGCGACTTGTTTGAGATTCTGCTTGTAGTCGTTCAAACACCGAAAGAAAAAATCTGTCAGGCTTGCTACAGCTGACGCCACCCCCAATCCATCAGCGACCGGGCTAGCTGCCCTGACAATCTTTAGGCTGCGTATCTGTGCATCTCCTACATTAGATGTTCCCACAAAGCCAATGCAAAGCAATTGGTGGCTCAAATGCCTCACTGTCAAAGCCAAAACCAGCAACTTCATCCATCGGCGCCCCATGGACAAATGATTGAATGCTTGGTTTCCCAAGGCGAGGCGACATAATGAAACGGTTAAAAATGATGAGGAAGAAAAAGTAAATAAAATGACAGATGAAGAAAAGGACGAATATTACAAGATAAAGAAGTTGAAACAAATATGGAAAACTGTGTGGTTGAGGAGTTAATTATATACCATAGATAATTCTACATAAATTACCTTGTCCAATACTTACTATTATATAAGGTAATATTTTTTGCTGTTTTGTTTTGTGGGGTGCTGTTGGGAGGGCGTTGTTGTGTATGTGTCTGCTTTGTTTTTGTGAGTATTGCTTGTAGGTATGTGTCTGTTTTGATTTGTATGTATGCTTGTATGTAAGTTTGTATGTATGCTTGTGAGTTGGGCGGGTCTTTTGCTGGGGGCTCTCCTTGTCTAGCTCTAAGCTTACGCTACAATCGTTGCTCTGATACCGCTCTGTCATCTTAGAAAACTCTCCAGTTTCTTGAGTTGGGGAGCGCAGAGCCTTGGCTCAGACACATGCCAGGCAACACACAGGTAGGCAAATCCAAGACATGCAAAATTTTGAAATGGTTTCAATCCACTATAGATACAAGTATCTGAGTAGACCAAAGATGCGAAGGCGTTGCTTGTCTACATTATGATTTTGTCTCGGCCTTGTTTTTGAGCTGCGGGCGAAAGCAAAGGCAAAGCTCGAACAGAACTTTGAGACATTCGATTGATGACTTCCATGTGTGACCCGTCTGGATCTGTTTGATGCTCCATCTGGTCCAGAATCGTGGCATAGAGGGAAGCCACCATGGACGATTCCATCTCAGTCTTTTTTGGGAACTCCTCCAAGACCAGTGCAGCGCACATCCATTGGGCGCTCGCACACAATGTGCGAATTGCAGAGGACCAGGCGACACTGCTGATAGGCAAAGGTACGCAAGACATCCAGCGCCAATAATCAACTAGACGCAGCCAAGGTGACAAAGAGCTCTCGAAGGTGTTCAAGACTGAGCCACATAGGACCTAAGCAAGTTGTAGAAATATTGTGATCTTTAATTGAGGCAGTTATACAATCAATTGATCACATCAGTCCACATGTGTTCCTTCTTGGTCACTTCTTTTAAAGCCCATGGCCTCATCTGGTTGAAGTTGCCGTTTTTGCTGTTCGCATAGCGTGATGACTGCCATATCCCAAGGGGTCCATGGAAACATGGCGCTAAGCGCTACTGCACCAGGTTCCATGGCCATGTCTTCCATCTCCTAGAGGGATTTGTGGCGAACATCATATAAGTTTGATATATTCAGATGGGATGTGTTTGGTTGAACCTATATGAGCTGTATGGAAGTTGTTCAAAGCCTCACATGATATGTACGTATATATATAATTACAATTATGTAGATACACATATGAGAGAGCGCGGTACAAATAGAGAGAGAGAGAGAGAATGGGAGAGAAAGAGAGAGAGAGAGAGAGAGAGAGGGCATCACATCTCTAAAGCTGCAGTATGTTGTGATGGTCCACGACAGCATTTACTATACTGTAGTAGTACGCTCTGTCTGCTCATTGTATACAGCGGGATAGATTGACGTTTCTGCAGCACACTCTTCCCATCTCTTCTTTGTTCTTCTCTCATCCGTTTCATTTCCAGTGAAAGTCAGTTGGGAATACTGGTGTATTGGGCATGTTGTTGGTCCTGAACGATAGAGATGGAATTCTGCCACCTGTCCAAGCAATGTAAAGCAGTTGCCACAGCTGCCAACATGAGGTGTCGCATGGTGTCGTACTGTCTGCAGAGTGTTTGACATTAGTCAATAGGATCCAGCTTCATCTTGGCTCAACAACATTCTACTGTAGACTATAGACCAAAAACGACTGCAATTATCTGCAAGGTCGTTTACCACAATGGTTTCTTAAGATTTTATAAGTCTCAGTTCAACAAGATTTGATTCTTTACAATTCGAGATGGAGCATCCCAATGTAAGCTTAGGGGACAGCCTGGTTTCGATTCCAAGAACAGTGCTGTAGCTGAACACATCTGCTTCCAGCTCCTGGCAGAAAATCATCACTTGCCATCTTGACATTGATATACCATCACCGAGATGCACCTGCTGTTGTGTTTCGCGAAGAAGATCCATTGCCTCCTAAGAGTGAGGATTTCATCATCAAACTTGCTGTCATGAGAAGCTCTAATTTTCGCTACACCTGTCATGATCATCCTTGTGTTGTGTTGGACTATCCAAAGGTCATCAAATTCCATGGTCAACACGCCTGCCCAGTCGCCACAGAAGAGATTGCTGCATTCATCGTGATGACATCAGCCGTCAAGTTTCTGCCTCCAAGGTCAAGGAAAAACCCTCCCACCGGTCAGAGGATTGGGAAAATCTAGGGATGATTGGTACCTGGAACTCTAAAGAACCAGTTTTAAATGGATGGAAATGGTGATTTCCAAGCATTTCCCATGTTGAAGATTTGGTTCATCATCCAATTGATAGCCATTCATTCAAATGACTTGGCCTAGAAATCCAACCAAGATCCACAAATTCTATGCCTCGCATGTCCAAGAAGACTTCCATGGCTTTCTCTCGACATCCACACTCCTGCTTCAAGGATCATCCCAGGACTTGTAAGTGGTTAGTAACCACCATGTATAAGCCAATTTTTAGATATGTTCAGGCCATTTGGAAGGGGAACAACCCGATCCTCAAGGGGACTTACTAACTTACTAACCATGCTTATTAACTACTTAACTGGGATGATCCTCCAAGTGGGGGGACCATCTCCTTTAACGTTGAGATGAGGCTGCTGAAGGTGAAGACATCAACTTCAATATGGAGCCTCGGAATGAAAAAAACCACCAGATTTGATATGATTTGATGACAGATGATTCGATGGTCCAGCAGTTGTGACATATCTGTGTGTCTGTTTTTCGCAACTCACACAAAAAAGAAAGCTCAGGGCTGGTCCATCTCAACAAAAAAGTCCATGGCTCTCACCTCGATTATGAATCAAGTCGTCTTCATGAAAAGATAAGACATGATACTGTTGATGGAAGAAATCCTGCACCACCTGGGATGTATGAAACCCTATAAATAATGGGATATTTATCATATCAACTGGTGCAGGATTTCTTCCATCAACAGTATGACAAGTCACACTTCAAATAGCTGCATCTTTTTATTGAATGAGTTTCTCACCCAGTCTCGTCCCCGAAGGCAGGCTGCAACTGCCTTGGTGTTTCAATAAATCTCCGGATGTCATTCCCACCAAAAACGAACATGTGAAAAAGGTTGCATTGCAGAATTTCTCATAACAAAAAAGCTTCGTTCAACCAGGAAGGGCTGACTGTATTGTAACCAGCCGTACCAGGATTGGTGTTGCGCCTCGGCAACTCCAAACTGCGATGAATTCTTCGATGATTTTGGTCAATCCTGCCTTTGAAGGCGAGTGAAAAAGTGGATCACGCGCTGCCATGATGATCCTCATGGGTTCATGATTTGAAAAAAACACATCCAGCTGAACAAGAAAAGTTGCTGTGAATTGTCATTGAAGATTTTCGCCTTGAGAGATCAAGTTATATACTTTAAATTAGCTGAAGGTCAGCTGTCTCAAATTAGTTGCTTTGATTTTCCAAATGCCCCTGCATGATATCTGCAAACGCCTGGGTCATCCCACCATGACCTGCTGCCAACATTGCCGTACTGCAGCTGGAATCCATGGCAACAGGTCTGGCACCTGATCGGAAGGAAAATGTCAACCAACAGTGTGGACCCGAAATATGATGACAAGTAGAGGATATGACTGAGATATGAATATGTCGCAATATGCCTCAAATTTCCTCAAAATTACATAATAAAAAAATGCCACTTGATGTAGCTCCAAACATGGCTCAGTTTAAAGTCAAAGTTACAGACTCAAAACCCAAATCAAAACACCAATACCTTGACGCAGCAAATCTTCGAAGGTGCTGAGAACTCGCACCTGCAAGTGCAAAGAAATCGCCTTACTCCGTTTTTAAATGTCATGAACCGCTGGCTCATCGCATTATCAGAGGAACACACCCAGTCGTTGCGATTCAGGACTGCTTTGAAGGCCACCTTGATGAGAGTTCATCCAAACCACCCAAAATTGTGGCTTCTATTTTGGCCAGAAAGCAAACACAACAAATCCAACTGAGAAGTGAGCGTTGTATACCAAGGCATCTACATGGAAACCTCGATAAGGACATGATTAGACTGTATGAGAGCACGAACAAGTAAAGTCCTTTGATATCCTTTGATATCCTTTGATATCCGTTTGAATGTCTCGGAATTGGTGGCATTAGGGCTAAAGTAACAGCAAATGGCCAATGATTCGAATCATCTGTGGGTGACACCGAGAGGTCTTACTGACATGTCACGGGATGACAGCAACCTCCAATTCAAATTGGGTGCACAAACCTCGAGACCACATCTGCTGCACCCCTGACCTTGCAAATCATGAGGTCAAGATGATGGATCCAGCAACATCAATAATGTCCTACCGTAGGATGCCATTGAAGCAGTCAAAAAGCTGAGAATCCAACAAAACATCTTGCCAACGTCCGGCACTCTCGCAAGCACGCAGTGCCACGCTGAAGGGTATGAGCCGTGGCTGCCTGGGGAAGATGTTGGAGTCCCTATCACCAGTATTCAAACTTCAGCCATAGACTTGCTTTTGTACTGAGCTTCTTACAAGCCACTGGTACATAGTCTTTGGAGGCTTTCTAGTGCCTTCCAAAATGGGATGTATAGCAATGAAGATCAAACCAATCTTGTGTGCATTTGGCTGCCTCTTTCCAGCAGCTCTGCTGGGTAAACTTGGAGATCGAACGGGTATATTTTGCAAGGATGGCCTCAAATTAACAAGCTGTGCTGAGGTATTTGTTTACCCTAAAGCAGGCCGCCATTCTTCAATCCCATGCTTCAAAAATTTGACACCACTAATGGGCCCCTTCAGATTGTCATCAAGTTCCCAGGCATCTTCTCCTCGGTGAGCTTGCATGGCCTTAAGAAGCAAGCAAATTAAGTAAGCTCCCCTGCAACGAAGTCATGGCCCTGCATGAGCGCTATGAACTCGGAAGCAGACATGGCTTTGGTCCCAACGCCATGAGGCGGCAGGACCAGCAGATTGGAAGCTGAAAAAACCAGGTTGGTAAAGGTAGCTCTTGTTTTTTTCAAAATCATCCCAAGGATGGAATACTACCAATAGACCATGCAGAAACAAGTCAATACTGCTACAAACAATGCAGAAGTTGTGGGTTGGAATTCAGCTTTGGAATTCTTGAGCAAACGTAGGAGTCCAGTGCGATGTGCGTTCAAGAGTTTGAAGTCTCAGCTGTCCATTATCGGTCCAATGTCAGTCTTATTCTCGTCTCCAAAACGTGTCACTCATTACAGGCATCTTCCAAAACATGACGCTGCTACCCCAGGAATAGCTTGCATTCCAAACCTTAGTTAATGATCATTGTTGAGGGATCATCAGTGCTCCAACTCTCTGCCTTACAGCTCTAGTGACAACAAACTTCGGCTCCGGCAAGTTCCCACCACGCGGCCGGCAAGTTGAGGTTCACACGACTTGCTACAATCTTGATGGATGATGCATACGAAATAGCGAATTTCCTCAAATCAAAGATTGGAATCATTTAGTTCAAACACTCGCAGATTCAACATGAATGGTGAATGGCTTGGCTCCCTGCTTTGGAGGCAATTTTAAAATGCTTGCATCCTGATGATCTGATACACAAGAATACATGAAATTCCCAACCCCAACCCTTACACATAGACTCGCCAAAAAAAATATCGACAAACTCCCGGGATGTCATAACCCATATTTTTGTTGTTGTTGTTGTTAATACAGCTCCAAAATGACTTGCTACACTTGAAAATCACTGACTCTTCATGGCTCCTTATCTGCATGAAATCACACCTTGGTGCACTGGCATCCAAGTTGGGGCATCAGGCCACGTGAGAACTGGGGGGTTTGTCAAGATTACCATTTCCCCCATCAGAAATGGCAAGAACTCCTGGCCTGTCTTCCATGTCCTCATTTCATGTGATTTCAACATTCTCATTTCTATTCACTTCTTATCTTTAGTAGAGATGTGAAGCATGTGTAACCTCTGCATTTATGGATTGTTGAGGTACCTTTCACAGCCCAAAGATCCATCTTCTTTTCAAACTCTGATGTCGGGTAGACGCACGAACCGGAGCAGTCGCCGTCAACAGGAGGTGGTTCGCAGACCACCATCACTGCATGGTTAGACTGCACGATCTGGGTCAGGAAGTTTGGAGTCCGATTCTATCCTTTCTGTTTTCCAATCTTGGAGCATGTGACTGGGCCTCTTCAAATCTTTGCCAAATGAAACAAGTGCCCTGATTAAAACAGGACGAGTTCGTTTTGGCGCCAGAAAGAAGGGCACTAATGGCAAATGGTTTCCTGAAATCTTCCATCTGAGTCACTGAAGCATGGTGATGATTCTGCATGATCAATTGATCATGATCTTGAGCCTTATTGCATTCATGACAATAAACTGACCGTGTGCTTTCAGACTTGCATGGAAACCACTTGCCATGGTCACTTGCCATCTCGCTCCTCTGGTCAGGCCGAAACCTCAACATCAAAGGGTCATACTGTTGATGGAAGATATCCCAAACAACCACCTGCAATGTATAAAACCCTTAATGGTAGATAAACTACCTTTCCCTCAACTGGTTGAGGTAAAGGCCGGATTTCTTCCAACAGTATCATGGGCGACTGAGGCCATCGACCTTCTGCCTCTTGGAACTGGAAGAACTGGAGGAACTGGAAGCAGACCTCCAAGGAGATTCCCCACGAAAGATACTGGTAAGACCTGGGTACTGCCAAAAACACTGGAAAACCCAGTGGAATCCATTCCATGAAGGTTAAAATAAAATGGGTTTCCCTTCATACAAATGAATATATTATAGACTATACATTTGCATAATATATCTACATGTATATTATATATATATACACATGATATTTACCCACTTAGAATCCCCAGGGTTTTTCGGCATGCCCAACGGGGGCATGCCGACCATCACCTCAACCTCAACCAACCAGGCCTCTTTCCGTTCGGTCGTTTGGCTTCAGCTGTTGGAATGGCTTGAGGACCTTCTCCACTCCTGAAGATTTGAGGATTTGAGGAACCAATTTGAAGGAATTTTGAGTTGCAAAAAAAATATGTCTTTATACTATTATACTTTACCCTCTGCGGATGATCCATCTTGCTCCCACACACCAGTTAGGACAAACCACACCCAGGAGTTCCCGTCCTTGAAGAGTCACTGTCCGAAAGTGCTGCCTGTACCAGGAGGCGACTGGATAAAACACGACGGGTAAATTTCCCCATGTTGGCGGGGCTGGCGGCGAGAAATCGGCGGCATCTGCACCAGCCCTGGGAGTCTTCCACCGGAGCAAGGCTCGCATGGAACAGTTATGTTCACAGTTTACAGAAACATCTTAAAACTGACCTCCCACATAAATGTCGTAAAATGCAAAGGTTTTAATCATAGAGACTTAGAACACAAGCACAAATGAGTGTGTGTCAATGGTTCAAGCAATACGTTCCCAAATTCCTGCTTCTTCAGCGATGGTGTCCCTGGCCAACCTTGTGCAAAAAAGAAGACTTTTGGGGGGAGGGGCAAAGGATTCAAACAGTCGTCCCTTGACAATGCCATCCCCTTCTTTGAGATTCCAGCTGTTAAAGGACCCAAACGGCTACTCTTCCCTTGTCCCTTGTTGTCGTTGCAGCTTTGCTATTATCTACCCCTTTCAAGAAGGAAGCTAAAGACAACTACTAATATACATGCCAGCCAATCAGCATGTTTGGGGTATGAAGCCATAATCCATAGATCATCAGAGGGTTTCAACAGAGATGCATTTAGCACCTTTTTTTAAAGGTATCTTTGAGGATTTCCGCCCATGTCTCACATCTTGTATAGCGGCATAGCGGCGCTTGTAGCACACTCATCTCAATCGCTCTCTCGAGCAATTTCGACCTGAAGTCCACCTGTGCCGACTGTCGTGTGGCAGACCGGTGAGTTTTCCGGTGACGTTTTCACCAAACATCTTAAACACTGCCCGCGGCCCAAAGCTTACATGAGCCACGTGCCAAGGTGCGTGGTTTTTCAAAAAGGTGAGCAATCCTCAAGCTCTACCTCAGCGAATGCCCAGGGCATTTCTTGAGATTCCAGGGCAAATCTCTTTGCTGACGCCCCTTGCTTTCTTTTGCAAGAAAAGACCTAAAGTTTTCCATGTTATTGGGGTATCCTCAACTCCCCTAAAAATCTTTATCATCGTACTATATTGATATATATTATATTGAATTACTAAGCTTGACTAAATATGGGTTCTGCAGCTCTAACCCATGCTGTCCTCGGTCAAGGGCCAAAGATCCAGAGATATGTGGCTTGGCCCGGCCGTAAAAGGATTTCTCGCCGAGAGCTCGAAACTCGGCTCTCCTGAGAGTGTCTAAGCCCAGCAGTGGCCCGGCCAAATGTATTCCCCACCTTTCCCAAAATACTCAAAACCTCCAAATGAGCTGTGCCCAAAACCATATCAACAAAAAGATGTGGTGCCGGAACTTGGTGGTTCCACTAAATTTATCTTCAACCCATTTTCCATATGAAATACGCCCAAAACAACCGTCTTGGCCATTTTTGGGTGGTATGGTTTTGGGTGCAGCTCATCCACAGCGGCACGTCCCACGGCGGAAATCCCTGGTCATCGACCTGGGAGCTGAAAAAGTGAACAACGAGGCACGGCCCCGTGGCCGTAGCCGCTGCCGGGGTGTCCCCAGGGAACCACCGGTGAAAGTGGTGACGCCCACATCTTTGGGCACCATAAAAATAAGAAAGAAAGGATACAGAAATCTATATCCACAATTGGATATCCAGTAAATCAAAATAAGTACAAAAGTACGTACACAAAATCACACAGGAAACATCATCAACAAGTTGGAAGGCTTTGAAAAATTTTGGAAGCAAAAAACAACATGTCATACAACTCTTGGTGCTGATGTCAGGCGGCAGCTGGCCCCTCGGTTTGCAATCCTGGCTGGGCCGTTCTTTCCCCTTCCAGCCCTGCCTGCCCTCGGCCCCGCCTCCCCGCGAAAAAGGATCTTCTGGCTGCGTTCCTCCTCTCTCTGACGAATGACCTTCAAGAGGTGAATTCGTCAATGGATCACCATGGGATTCATGGAGAATCATGGACCATGGATAGGATTGGATAGGCCCATTGAGGAAAAGAATTGTAACAATTTGGGAGATTGTTTTTATTAGAGCCTGCCCAATGACTACTTCTAACCCCTTTCCAGCCTATGCTTAGCAGAGCCCTGAAAAATGCATAGCTCTAAAATATGCAGCAGTGTACATGGCCCTGACGTGAATGCGTTGATATTTAGATTTCTCATTGTTTTCATAAGATTTCACAAGCAATTATGCACTTGTCGCATGAGATCATTGGCATACTTCCCATATCTTCCACGACCAGCTTTGCAAGGCATAACGGCAGCACCTCCAGCACCATGTCCTGGGGCTGCAGCTGATACGAGAGTCGCTAAGTGAAGCAAAACATCAAGAAACTCTCCTCGTCGGTGATCCCTTGCATCACAAGCTCACGACGGATCTGCCACAGGGAGAGTCATTGATTGTCAGATTTCAAACTGTCAAAGTCCAACTATGAAACTAGTTGGAAGGGGAACCCATTCCAAAAAAAATGGTTCTGGTTCACCCCCCCATTCACCAATTCTTCAGGCACCAATGGCAGGTCATGGGAAAACTGATAATAATCCTAAGCTGCTTGGTGGTTTCAACCCTGGACTCTCGGCGACGGCACCTTGGACTCTCGGCGACGGCGCTTGAGCTCGGTCTGAATTTCAGGGAAACAGGCCGAGGAAACACAGCAATTCAATCACCAGGGTGATATATATAGCAACCTTCATCCAAAAACATCCAAATGGGTTAGTCATTCACTTAAAAAAAACAATTGGTGGATAAATATTCAAAATGCATTTTTTAATTCAGATGTATCTTGAGGCGGGTGTTTTTTTTTGTGTATTGATTTCGGTTGATGATGCTCGAAAAACCATGAAAAAAGTTGATGAGAGATGCTTGGCACCTTCTCGTTCTCGCTCTGAAAGCATTGCAGATACCTTGAGAAAAGCCCCCATTTTGATATCAGGGCAAAAAAAGAAACATGGATTGAAAAAACTGCCAGTTGAGTGAAGTACGAGAGCTGCTCGTCACCTGAATCAACCATTGCCCATTGAAGCATGGACCATGACCAACACCTACCCCGACGGCTCACAATGCATCATTAGGCTTAAGACTCATGGCTGAAGCAGGTGGTGAACGCACCGTCTCACGCACCTGGTGGATTGTGATGCTCATAGGATCATGAAGCAAATAGATTCATGGCCCACTGACTATCTGTGATACATTCTATTCTAGCAACCTTAAACTTCAATGAAATCTGACATCCAATCAAATCTTGAAAGTGTTTCTCATTTAAACAAACAATCACTGCTGGAAAATTACTGTTATGGTGGGCACAAAAGAATCAGTGACGTATTTTCCTGCCTCTGCAGAGGTCCTGGCCCATACTGATTGCCACCTGAGGGTTAACGCCACAAACATGGCATCCAAAACCATCCCAAAATCATGGGCCAAGCGGCCAATTGCAGGTCAAAATTTGCAAAAAAAAAAACTTCCAAGGATCCAACGTTGCAGGCTTGGCCTCCCCGAGTTAAAAATCCAAGGGTCGTGACCCGGAATGGATGGATGCAGGGATGACAATGGTCTCAACCTGAGCCTAGGGGTGACATTGTATTCATGATTGATTAATAGGATTCCCTTTGCATACAGTTTCGCAACTCCTGGTTCTGAAGCAATAAGCCCTTCGGTAAAAAAAAAACATTAAACAATAAACAGAAATTGAAGTGGAGAAAGAGAAAAAGCGAGGAGAAAAAAAATGTATGAAACGTAGGGATGAAAATAGAGCTTGGGATTTTCTTACCTGCCCAGAACCCTCTTACCCTGGAAGTTAAGTTTATAAATACCATTAGTTTTCAACGAAGCACCATGACCCAAATCACAATCACAGCACCTCCGCATGATTGTTTTCAGCTTCCTTGGCTTTTCCCATGCCCAACAAAGAGGCCAAAGACCTCGGGATATGCAAACGGATGAGCCTTTAGAAGCAAACGGATGCCAATGTAATGGTATGATATCAAAACTTACATCTATGGCGATTGGTTTGATGGTAACAATACGCCAACAAAGAAATCGATAGCAAGTAAGGACCATTGGATATGCCAAGTTGTATGAAACAAATATAGCTCTCAAGGATCCATGGAGCTGCTAAAGTCTGGAACTGCTGTCCTTTTGCACTTAGAATAGGGCCCTTCTGTCTTTGGACCATTCAGCGGCCGCCTCAGAAGCAGCCACAATGCTCGAAAACTTGGAGGTCGTTATCTGACTTATAAGTGACATTCACAAAATTTCAAGATGTAGGTAGATGAGTTGGATACTTACAACCCACTTAAGTTCAACTTAAGTATTTGCCTGGATTCATGACGGAAAATACCTGGTTGTCAATTTGTCGTCCCCTTTGGAACGCCGGATAAGTCTCCCGGACCCAGGCAGCACTGCACCGGGCAAGGGCTTGGCACGTCGAAGGTTTCGAGGACGAAGGCTGACGACCTGTCATGGGGGCATCTATCATGTAACACCTGGAGAAAAAATCCCCCTGAGAATTCACTTGGGTGTTTCCAAAAAAAGGGGTACCCCCAAATCATCCATTTTAATAGGGTTTTCCATTATAAACTATCCATTTTGGGGTACCCCTATTTTTGGAAACACCCAAATCCCCCTGAGAATTCACTTCGAAACCCTTGGCGGTGCTGATTCTTTAGAATGTATTTGGGGGGTACAAAAAAAACCCTCCGGTAATCAAACATAGCAAATGGAATATCCACCATTTTTCCAAATGAGTTTCCCATTGGAGAAGGGGAATTTCCATTGTTATGTTAGATTACCGGAGTGTATCGTTCTGAAAACGATTGAAAATGAACATGCCTCAAGCTATAAGTTGCAAACTTTGAGAAAATCATTAACAACAAACCTTCCAACCATATCGGCACATCTGTACCATTTTTTGATCGACCTGGCCTTTTCTAGGGAAATCATCACTTCCCAACGGTCTTTGTCGCTGCAATACTCCGTCAACACACCCTGTGCCACAGTTTGGGGGAAATTTCTGCCAAGAGTTTCATTCCAAGATTTCTGAGGTCATGGTGTAATGTTTGCCCCTTTCGATGATGTCTTCAAGTCTGGAGACTCTAGGGAAAAAGTGGTAGTAAGAAGCAACATGAAACAGACACAGCTTGTATTGCTTCCTTTCCTTGTTGTTTGTCCTCCGGTTTTTTTGATATGCCATTGCTAAAGATGAATGGAAATTGAGTTGGCAGCCTTCTGGCCATTGAAAGCCTTTCCAGCGTCAGAGTTCAGACCAAAGATCTCAACCTGACGCTGGGACACACAACGAGAATTCATCACTGCCAATGGGTGAAAGGTGGTATATTGATGGAGCTGCCTCTTCGCCAGTCTTCAAAGGAGCTTCCTCCTTTTCTTCCCTGCAATTCAAATATGGATGTCAAGGATCAGTGGATGAGGGATTCAAAAATACAAAAGGATCTAATCATACCATAAAGATAACAGTCACTACCAGGATTCTTGCTCCGCAAACTTAAGCTCAATGAAACACAGGAGGCCTCTCTTTGGAACAAGAAGAAGAGGAGCTGCTGCTACTGCTGCTGCCTTCAAAAAAGAAACTCCCACGCAAATCAATAGACTTTCGTCAACCAACATGCAAAACAAAAAACCCAAACAGGGGTACGGTATGGGGTCATCATATTACCAACCCAAACTTCATGCATCAAATTCTCCATCTTTTAACTCAAAATGGCTCCCCATTCTTGAAAACCATAAATCCATCATTGGTCCAATTTCACCATCATGAACCACCAACTCCCAGGCTGGCCAGGCTCCCCCACTTCTGCTCCGACTGCGCCTTGATGGCCTTAAAAATCACCGATTTCTTGGAAAAAAAAATTGATGGATTCCAATGGGATATCCCAGGAAAACAAAAACCTGAAACCTGGTCGAAAGGATGCTGAATCTTGGAATCTTTCTGAATTTTTCTTGAGATGAATTGAGCTTTGCAACAGGAGGATGTTGCATAATAGGGGCCCCGACTGCACCGTTGGCTCAGTGCTCACAGCAGTTTGCTCCGGTGGAGCAGGCATAGACGAAAAGAGCTCAGCCTCTTCCCATGTGAAACATTTAAGATGCCTCCGTCTCTGCTGTGTCAATCACTGTGTGATTCTTGGTGATTCAGACTCTATTGATAGCTTTCACTAGGTTTTATTGCAATGCAACCATTTAAGATCAGCTCATCCCAAAATTTTGCCTTCTTCAAATTTGCAGGCTTCAAACTCACAAGCTTCTCACCTCAAGTGACCCAGCTGGAATTTCCAGCCATGGCTGGAATTTCCTATCAAAAATCTGAGGTATACAAGCGACTAGCAAAATCAAGTGATGCCAAGCTTGCTACCAATGCGAACTTGCCATCGGCTGGTTGCCTGGCGAAGGATTTATATTCAACGATTGAGGAATCGACAACATTCGGGGTACCCCGGAAAATGAACGAGTTCGTCCCCCTGTTACAAGGGACCTTTTCAAAATTAAAAACGAATCATCTTCCAACCATCAAATTTAAGGGGATATTAGTCAGTATTCGGGGGGGGGGGTATCCCCAAAACAGATCCATGCCCGAAGAGGCCTCAATAAACTCACACAAGAGCCCTCTCTGGCCATTGAGGAGTTTCCCACTCTCTGAAGCCAAACCTGGCGCCATCTAACCGACGGAATCTTCGAGTCGTTGGTTGCTATACAACCAGAAAATCTGCAAGCTTGCAATTTTCACTCTTCCATACGGGTGTTTCCAAAAAGAATGGTACCCGGTACTACCATCATCAATTAAAAAACTAGGGTTTTCCATCATAAACTGTCATAAACCATCCATTTTGGGGTACCCCTATTTTTGGAAACATCCAATACTCAGCCAGGTTTTTTCGAACTAATTTTCATCACAAATCACACGCCAAATCATCCCCTTAAGCTTCCCGGCCATTGACTTCCACCTTGGAGACTGAGACAAAAATTTCCATGGATCCCATGAATCCATGAAATGCTTGAAATTTTTTATGGTCCCCCCCAAATAAAAACATCTCCTACTTGAAAGTTATGTCTTAAATAATGATCTAGACATGATCTACAGATTTGGAGTGGATTTTCAAAAAAAAACTTGCTAATATGTAACAAGAAATCAAAGAACTATAACCAACCAATGGAATGTCACCAGCAAGAACTGGACCATGGGCCTTTGTTTAAAGAGATCAAAGCTGTTTACCAAACAGCTAGATCTAAACAAATCTAAGCCCATCACCAACTGGCCAGGCCGCAACTCTGGAGCATTTGATGCCTTTTCGATAAAATGTTCGAAACGAGAAAAATCCACTGTGAAAAAATCGCAATGTTTATGTTATAATGACTTGTATGTACTGTTACACATGTTCTATTCCAAAAAATCAAAAAAGTTGTTCAAACACTCCTGATTGTACTGTGTACATTTATGAAGTTTGACATCCCCCAACCGTCCCTTCATCCTGAAACTGGCCTCAGACACATCAGCACCACCGGTGTCAACCATGGCACGCAGGGGACAAAATCTCAAATGAGCAACGGACTGGGCTTTGGAGGGTCTGATCCAACTTACAAGATGTTGTATTGGAAAAAAAATGTGGTTAGTTATCTTTTCTACCCAAAAAAACATGTTGTTGTTACACTTCCTTCATCTGATGTGTTGACATGAAGAAAAACATGTCACATCTTTTTGTGTTCAATCAAAGCTGGATCAGGAAACCCACTGAGAGAATGAATCAGAAAACAGGAAAACACTGATTGTATCTGGATTGTATCAAGGAGCTTGGTCCGTTGCTCTGGCGATCCGGCTCGGATCTTTGGCTTGGTGAAACTCTCGCGACGCCGTGCGCCGTGTCAACAGATTTCAGGAATGTTGGCACAATGACGCTGCAACTCTGTTGAAATGTTGGCGAGTTATGCCAGGGTTTTGCGGGGTTACCGAAGCTAGAAGCAAGTGATCACAGTTCAGTGAGCTTCAAAGGGCTGCCGGGCCATTCACTTTGCGCAAGACAGTGTGAGAAGCTTCACTCCACAAAAAGGGTCTGTTTAGACAAATTGGGTTCTTTTGTGCACTGAACTTTCAGATAGGCTGATGTGGCATACACTGGATACACCACAACCAATTTCTCAGGTTTCTGAGGCACAGACGTCACTGCGAGATGTTCAAATTGTGGGCTCACCATGTCAGCAACAAGCTAGGATAAAATCCCAAAACTTGTGGTTGGCATTGCGTGTTTCAATACAAGAACATTACATATTCCACTCAAGTCAAGTCTATCAAAATCCTTATCAATTCATTTGCTCTAGAGTCTGTAGTAGTGTCTGTCGATTCATTACAGTATACTTTCCTCCCTTCATAAAGCCTGTGCATTTATTGGACCATTTGATCATCCTTCATTTCAGACCTTGGGCTAAATCAACACCTCCTTCCGAATAATCTGGGTCGGTCTGGAGTGAGAGCCAGCAACAAGCGGAGGAAGCAAACAGTGGAGATCCACAACAATTCCTTCCAAATTATCTGAGCAAAATGAAAGAGCTATGGTTCTTCCAGCGTTGCGAGCCTCCCGGCTATCTGTCCTTTGCCTTGGCTCGAAAATCGGATGGTGACAATCTGTGAGGCTTCCGCAGGTTTTGTTCGCCATGTTTTCCTCGACTCCCGTTTCGTCCGCCAAGTTGCAACGGAGCTGCACCACCAGGTGACATATTTGACACGCCTGGATATACAGCCTCAAGGCAAATTGTCAAGCTTCGAAACACATTTTAGAATCAATGAATGCACAGAACGTTGGCCAGTTCTCAGTATATATTGTAATATCTTATCAAATATGTACAATGATGTACAATGTATATGGGACCCAAATGACTGAAAAATGCAACTGCTTGGCACATCAACTGCAAAACAGTTACATCAAACCTAGCAAAACTAACGCTTGCAGAACAGCTGTTTGGGCTCTGGCTCTCATGACCACAGGATTTGTAGAGCTCGTTGGGCGCAGTGGTACGGGCTGCCAAAGGTGAGGCAATAGTAGTCACCAATGCTATTTTAATTGGATGGGTTCCCATTGTTGCACTAAGTGTTTTATCAAGTCCTATCAATTCATGATATCACTTTTTTGGTCCTAATTTTACGAAATCCCACGGAAAAAAATACGAAAATAAATAAGTACCCTCCCTGAAACTAACATAGCACCTGAAAATGGGCCATCCCAAAAGGAAACTAGCATTCCAACCATCCATTTTCAGCTGCTATGTTAGTTTTAGGGAGGGTAAATGGACAACTGTCCAAAAGCCGCCTGCTGCAAGTGCTGCATAGCAACACGCCGCAGCGCCCGCCTATCAACCGTTAATCCGAAGCAGCTGCGAGTTCCCGATCCTCAAGACGACATGGGAATTGAGAGCCTCAAGACTGGTGTGATGACATGTGAGGGCTTTTATGGCTGCGGATCAACAATTTGGGTAACAAACAAATATAAGATATTATAAGATAATTGCAATGATACTGCCATATTTAACATTGGCAGGTCCATTATTGGGGTCTAACAATGTTGAGCCATAGCCATATCAAGACAGTTTGCATGATATCTCACAGTCCATAGTAATACCCGGCTGCTTGACCTTGACCCCCTCCATTCATTTGCTCCACAAGCTTCGAGAAACCGACTCACTAAGAGTCTGGTGGTCTTTGATTCCGCGAGGGCTCGGTGCTGTACAAGGACGCCTCTCTGGACTTAAATCAGGTGGCTGCCATTGGCAAAGGAAAGCACACGGCTCCAACTCGAGCGAGTTAGCTGCATCCTCAAAAACTGCGAATTCTGGCCATGTCGAGCCCACGAAACAGCCACTTTCAAAGTTCCTGAAAGCTTGTTGCTGCAACCAGCTTCCGGTCGACCTGCAATCAAAGGTCGACCTGAAAACCCAGCCATTTGCTACTTACCACTTTCCCATCGAAGCACAATGGACATCAATGGTAAACAGCCTCTGCGGCAGAATGCAGGAGCTCGGAACACAGGTCATTGTCGCCACCTTGGCTCTAGGGAACACTCTACGGTGATACCCCATTCGCCCATTTGGTGCTTCAATTCATCCATTGATCAATTCTGGAGTAGCCTCGCCCCAAAACTAGTGGAGATGCCTCAGATCCAGACCATTTGCCTCGCATTGCTGCTGAGCCTTCCGAGCTGCTACTAGAAGGTCCTGATCCAAGTTTTTAGGACAAAACGTCAAGATGATGGTTGAGTTTGTGCTGATTTTCTGAGTTTGTTTGTCCAAAAACGATGGGCATTCACTAGACATCACTAGACTATGTACCAAATCAATGGGATCAACAACAACTGAATCCCAAAAATCCATGCTGTCTTTGACTTTGTCCTCCCTGAAGCTGCTAAATAGCTTTGGGCGCAACTCAGCAAGACGTCCCATTAGTGCTATGGCCTGCACAAATGGATGTTTAATGGCTTGATATCAAGGCTTTTGGTGAGGCAGTTGTTGAGAGTGATAGTTGTAGCCCAATGGTGATGTGATGTTTATCACAATCTTCCCTAAAGCACACATTGCCTATGCTTTTCAGACTCCGGGGGTTCCCTTACTACCTTCACCATAGGTCGCTGAAGGTCTCTTTTGTATGTTTTGCACATGTTTGCCCCAATCGAATGAAAGGCCTGTGGTACTTTGCAGGGGAATCCTCTAGACTTTGCGACAAAGCGTTTGGTTCAAGCCTTTTCTGAGGTATCAACATCAGGGCTTTCAACCTCAGCAACCCACACATCTGGCATGGTATTTGTCTGCCACCAATGGTTGGGAGGTGGGAATTCACCAATGCAACTGAGCTACAAGTCTCAAAACAGAAGCAGCCGTTGCATCCCGTGTTTCCGCCAATGTCTCGAGGAATGGCAACTGCCAAGGAGATTCAAACAGTGTCACTCGAGAGCATTCAACGAAGTAGCAAGTGAGGCTACATGAAACGGCTGGAACTGAACAAGCTACCACCTACCTGGAAAACCCAACTCAAATGCACAAAGGAGGCCTCTACTCTTACCAGATTACCCATGAGTACTTGGACATGCAGAATCCGCCTGCGGGCTCTGGGCAAAGATCGTGTCAAGGAAACCAAGCGCCTAAGGCAAAATGGCACTCCATGGCACTCCCCGAGTCTCCAAAAACCCTTGAGACATCTCAAGATCTCATCATCACGTTTTCAGCAATCCCCAAAGACAGCTGTGCAAATTGCGCATTGAAACCTTGGGCCTTCTTGACTACTCCAGGAGCTGGGTGTTTTATGCCCACCTGACATCCAGCAGGAAGCTGAGGAGTTCACCAACTCCTTGCAACTGTGCCTCCATCATCCACTGCATCACTCCATATTGATCTGCTATGGCCTCGTGACAGGTGTCAAACCATCTGACAAGCCCAACAACGTGACCTTTTGATAACCCTCCAAAATTCATAGATTCATAGTCATCAATTATCAATCGTCATAGTAGTAGTGCTCATTTGGCAGTGTTTAGTGTTTGGACCAGGCACAGATACTAAGTGACCCACCTGAAGCATCGGGGAATTCTTCAGTAGCCCTGAAAGGCAAAAGAGGAGTTTGCCGCAGTATTGAGCCCCTGCTGCATCACCTCAAATTCAAAGCAGCACCAGCCAACTCCTTCAACACAAGTCTGGATTGATATCTAACCTGTGCTTCAATGAAAAAACAATTGACGTGTGTCTTGGCAGATGATACTGAGATACTGGATCTTAAAAAAAAAATGTTACCTTGGATTCACTGAAAAAAACTTGGATGAAATCTCATCATTCCTCGACTTTCATATGTAAGTCTCCGTCCACCACACCGTTGAAGTCTTTCAGCTAAACTTTTCAGACCTCGCCGACTCGCAACCCATGGGTCAAACCAACCCATGACGCAAAACCAACGGGCGTGAATTTCAATCAAGTGTTGGACCCCCCAAACCATGCAACTCCTCTTGAACCTGCGCATTATTCTGCACAGCAACCTGAGTTTTTCAACAATAGGTTGCTTTAAAAACCAACAAAGACATCAATCAACTCATCATGACTCTATGGGTTGCTTTAAAAAAACCAAGACATCAACGAGTTTGTCATGAGTTTTATTGAGTTTTTGATGTCAAGGTGAGTCGTCATGGATTTTTTCTCCATCCAAGTCTTGGAAGGCTGACACCAAGCACCCAAAGTGCCAAGCTGCGGATAGTCTCCTGAGAACTGGGGATGACTGGGATGACTGGGATGACTGGTGGCTCCATCTGAGTTTGAGATTGAAAAAAGGTGGCTCCATCTAAGCTAGTTGGTGGTTTCAAGTTGCAACCCATTTAGAAAAAAACTCGTCAAAAATGAGAATCTTCCCCAATTTTCGGGTTGGAAATCAAAAAAAAATGAAACCACCACCGGTCAACCGGAAGATGTTCATCAAACTGATCTCAGGTTTCTACCTCACGTTCTTCTCCTAAAGCCATTTCCTCAGGCCATGCAGTGAAGTTGGCAATCTTTGAAAACAGTCTCTTAGCCTTTGACATTTCTGTTGTATCTTGGATCAACGTTCAAAAAGGGCAAAAATGTTGTCCGTTTCATGCTTTCATTCTTTAAAAACTCAAGAAACATCTCTGAAAAGAAACAAGAAATCTGTATATAACTTTCACACCTAGGCCTTCCGACCAAAAGTGGTTTCATTCCACCCATGCGATTCAGATTGCCAGCATGATCCACTTGATGGAGGAGTTCCTGTCTCAGCCGGGATCGACCATTGCGGACACCAATGCTATCCCACCTCGAGCTCTTCCAGGGCAGCTTCCAAAGTGCCTTGTAGAATCAGCGGATTTTTGTTGAGAGTCATATGGGTCAGATATTAATGATGATCATTTATGTGAAGTATAATGTTTGAATAATATTTGTTGTATCATATATATATATCATTGATTTCAAATAAATTTTCGAATGTCACGTGTAATCTAGAATGGAAAAGATTGTAAGAGAAAGTGGGTGCTGATCTGCAATCGTATCATCCGATCTCTTCGGAAGAGGGATGAATCTGCAAGCTGGGTGCTGTCTGGCAAAGAAGCGTTTCGAAAGTCCTCATTTGCTGTATGATAGATACGCAATTGCCACAAGTCTGCAAACTCTTGAATGATCAAATATGCAAAAAACAGCTCGAAATATCTCACAAGTCCACTCCTGAATCACAGCGATCTGCTGACTGATCACATCACCCTGATTCAAATGTCAGAAAGTTCATAATGTGCAATCAACAGCACCAAATCAATTTCTACTGTCAGCAGTTGGTTTCAGGGCATTTCCATCCTCAAAATTCGTCGGACCTCGGTCTTGAAGAAAGCATCAATGACCTCCTGGCCATAGATGTCTTTGATGGTCAGGTTCTTCTCCTGAAGGCTAGGCAGTTCAATTGAAGCCCCTTATGGAAACTTGATTTCTACACCCACCAATCGAATCCAACAGCAGATTTCTTGCACTTCACGGGCAGAGCATGATGTCTGCAACTTCAAGAATCCAGTCACTTTTGCGCCAATGCTCGAAGGAGGTACTCAGAAATCATTGCTGGTATTCTAAAATCTGCTAGCATCTTTGCGTCTTGCAAGGGGCCGAGCAGCAACACTATCCCAAAACTATTTTGAAGCATCGATCATCAAAGCACCGCCGAGTTGAACTGGTTGTAGCATCATTTCATCAGTTCCCAATTTTTTTTGCAAGTATTTCATCACTCGCTTCGCTTCGAGCTTTCTCGCCTCTGGTAAATTTTGGATGCTGCTGTACCCCCGCCGACTGCTCCAACACCAACCCCAACAGCTGTTCCAACAAGCCAGCCACTTCCAGCACCAATTGCTGCACCAATAGGCACCGACAATCCAAAGGTGAAGATAGCACCTTTGCATCACTTTTTTGTGAAGTTCAAAATTTCACGGGGAAATCAAGATGAATGGCACATCCAATCAAAAACCAAATAAAACAAACACGGAAGTACAGCAATCCTGAAGGGGCACATCTTCAATCCATCCAAAACCAAAAAAACTAACTCCCTTCGGTCCGTCCCTTCCAGCATTAAAAAAAAACTTGATTCCAATTCCCCTCCAGGGTATCCAAACATATCCCACCAAACGGGAAGTTCGGGAAAATCATCATCGAATCAAAAGGGCCTTGGCCTCGGGAGGGAGATTCCTGTTCGTTTCCAGGAGGGGTAAATGACTAAGACATCCAACATCAGACGAGGTGCCCAGGCTCCCAACAGCAGTTCCTATGGCTGCACCACCCGCGAGACCAGTAGCACCACCAGAAGCACCCACAGCCGCAGCACCTGTGACTGCACCTGCGGCAGTGGCCTGAAACTGCCCACTACGTAGTCTTTGGCAAGTAGCCTGCAGGGAAAACAGAGGACTCAAACGACTCTACAAAAGACGCTTGAGTGAAATTCAGTGAAATTGAAGTCGTAAATTTTATGAATATGAAATATATATTATATAAAGAAATACGGGAACGAACTAGAAAAATACCCTCGGTCTAACATTATTGCAAAATTGAAAACTTAGAGACAAATCACAATTCAATGCTCTTTTTCACTAAACTAAACCCCATTGCCTTCCGCAAGGCTAGAGCTTCAGATCTGGCTCTTTCGGCTGTGTGCCGTAGTGCCAGCTGTGTTCGACCAGCAGTCCTCGTGACTGTCTCCCATCCTCTACCGATTCGAGTTGTAGAGATGCGTTGAAACACATGGGCCTCAAACAAACAGAGGAACTGAACAGCCACCAACAGCACCAGCTATCGTGAGTCAGATTTGCGTGTATACTGTCCCTCTATGCTGGTATCTACGGACAAAAGAAAAGAAAAGAAGTTCATGGGAGATCAGAAAGAATCCTGAAAATTCGAACACATTCATCACTTAAAAAGTAAAAGTTGGATGTATTTTCCCTTGCCGTCCTTGGTTGCAGCAACCTTCACTGAAGCAAGGTCCAAGGTATCCACCACCCGCTCGTGCAAAGCCTTGAGTCTTCGTGCCACTTCTCGCCGAAGTCGGCCCAAAAACGAGGCCTGCGCCTGGCATGTGAAGCATTGAATCAGGTTGACCCCGATCACCCGGTGTCACCAAGACAGCACCAAAATCACAAGAATGGCCTTGGGTCGCTGCCCCACATTTTCAGCAGCAGCCTAAGGACAGTCGGCTTTAAAGTTTGCAAAGGCAAAAGCCAACAGGCATGGTAAATGTTCAAGTGGATTCTCAAAAATGATGCAAATAAAATGATGCCAATACAAATTAAATTATATAGTATATTGACGATGAAATACTACTGAATCCAACCGCATGCGGGCAATGTGGCTTTCCTCAATCTTCACCTCTCTCATCTCTTCACATTGAAGTATATAGGGTATCCAGCAAACGTCGCTAGGTGACCGCAGGATTTGCTGCACAATTCATACATTTTATCAAGCAGCTGCTAGGGCTGGATTGAACAGAGCCTCACCCCACATTGCAGACAAAGATGCTCGAAATGCTGCTTTCATTTGCCTCGCCAGCGCCTCTTCTGTCATTTAAGGTCTGCTTTCCTAAGCGGCTGCAATTAGCATTTCTCCAGTAAGAAAGTTCTACATTTGCATACAACTGGCGAATCTGAGTCTTGATCCAGATCACAAGGATGCCACACCCGATTGAAAACACTTTTGAGCACTGCTGCGGTCAAGGGAAAAAGCACCAAGTTGTGTTGTCTCAAGTGCTGCAGTTGATTCACATCAAACAAGTAGCCTGAGTGGCCTGTGCAAAGCATGTGTTGAAAAAACATGAAGCATGCCAAATCACAGGTGAGCCATCAACCCGAATGAAAGTATCAAACCACCTCAAACAGTAAGAAAAACTATCTACAAATGTTCCATGTTTCATGGTCTTGTTGGTTTGTCACGGAACCTCAACATGCACACATGCCGTGTCCTTGTACTCTTCCATCAAATTCTTCAGCGTTTCCGGATCGCTGTGCTCGATCGCCTGAACTTCTCTCAGCCATTTTGGTGCTTCCTCCGATGCTTCGAGAATCCAGCCATCCCGAAACTGGGAGTTCCCGGCCCAATGTAGCAACTCACTCATGGGATCCTTCTTCCCAACCTTTCCAGGTGCTGCTTGGATAGATGAGGCATCTTGCCCCTCGGATTCGATTGGCCTCAGTGATATCGATTCATCTATATTTGTCGTAGTTGTGCACCCAAAAACACCAACCACAACGCAAATTTTCAAATTTGACACTATATGGAACTATTTCACATTCTTCACTCTCATAAAAATAGCTCTCTTGCTGAGGATGTTGGCACAAGTCCAGTCGACTGTGCCTTCCACGTGAGAAGCAGAATCCAGATGGTTGCTAAGGTGATCCATCCAACAGTACTTCTAGTTGCTCCAATTCACTGGGTCCGTGACCGAAGCCAAACAAGCCAATACCTGATGACACAATTTGCAGCGTCAAAGTGCGGCTTCGGATTTTATCGGCAACGTTCAAGAACCTAACAAAAAGTGCTAAATACTTTCCAAAGACAAAGCTATGGCATTAGGGCATTTCAGTATTCCATGAACATTTTATATTTCGCTATTTGGATCCACTTTTAACAAAGAAACATGAAAAAATGTCAACCTTGCGAAGTTGCGCCCCGTGCACCTGCAGTCCCAGGAGAAGCACTAAGCATCGCATGCTGCCACACAGGCAGCAGCTTCAGCGAAGCCAAGCACTGATTCGCTAACGGTGATTGACGCTGTTTGATTCACAATCCTGAAACCTTGAAGGTAAAATGTGTGGCATAGCAATAAGCCTTCAATTCAATCTGTTGCAAGTGGTTGCTGTTTGTCCACTGGTCGTCAAAGATTTTTGCTTGAAAAGTGTAATGTCTCAAATGATCGCAACCTTCAAGCTAGGCTTCTTCAAAGGAACAATTCGGAACAAATGCTCAATCCAATCTGTCATTGTCATTATATCAAATTACGCTACCTCGTCACATGCGCCAAGCAATTTTTTGCCACACCTTTGCTGCAGGTCGTAACCCTTTCATGCTCACTCTTCTTGCCTGGGATCCGTGGCAAGCCTTTCATAACAGGCCTAAACTTTGATGGCAAAAAAGTTGGAAATGATGATGATGATGATGATGATGATGATGATGATGACTTTTTTTGAAAAAGATGTTAGCAAAAAAAACGGACTTTTTCTCCAGAATCTTGCAAACCACACTGAACACTTTGAAAATTGGCAGCAATACCCAGCAACGATCAGCAACGGTAGTCTCCTTCCAAGCGTCGGATGTCGCAAGGGCGCCAGTGGCGTGGGCAGGAACCATCTCCAGGAAGGTCCACGACCCATGACTTCCTGGTGGGTCGGGATGAATCCAAAAACCTAAGAGTTGTCTTGTTGGGTTATGCATGATGAAAAACTGATTAGGAAACCCATGCTCCAAAAAAGTGACCCTATGTGACAGTGTTGATTTACATCATGTTTTATATATATATACTCTACAAGGTTCCAAAATTTACACACCATGGTATTTCAAAAAACCCTTTTCCCGCACCTTTTAGCGATTTCGAAATCAACTGTCCTGTCCTGCACAGATTCCCGCCAGGGTCGTTGCAAAGCGTCTTTGTCTTTGCCTTTTATCACATCAATGCCTGGCTCCAAAGAAAACATATCTGAAGCAGCTCCGGACCTCCACGTCGGCTTCCATTAGTGGGGGACACTAGTGGTACCATGGTTGCTAGAACGTTTGGAAAATGTTTATCAAAAACACCACCCCATGGGTTCTCCTGAGAAACTTCATCTCAGCATCTATTTTAACCTATTTCCCCCCGGGTGCCTGTAGTATTGTTGGCAATGTTTGACGCCTGATCGCAGAACATGATGCAGGTGAAGAGCCCGAAGATGATGGCGACTAAAAATATCAGCACCTCAACGGGTGTCAAATGATTGAAAGCGCCAAGATCCCAAGACACTTCAAACAGTCGCAGCTGATTTGGAACAAACTAAGTGCTCTACACAGCAAAACAAATCAGCTTCATTTCTGACCTGAACTGGTTCGTTCTTGAAATGATAACGAATCTCAACAAAAACCTTACCCTCTCCCAACCTTCTTGCACCTTAATGTGCTTGGGCCCTTTTGAAAGAACTGCATGGTGCTTTTATTACCACCTATCACTGTTCCCTTCTCCCTGACCTACCTGGGATTCGGAGTATTTCTTCAGTTCTTCACGCCAGGCAGCTTCAAGTACTGGATCCTGGGGGAAGCCCCGATGAGTAGATGGGCTTTTTTTGGAGGTTGTTATGGGAACAGAAAAATCTCAGTTTATGGTAGTGACTCTTCACAAAGATTGGAAGATTTCAAAATGTGTGTACTTCAAATTAAGATTTCATGCAGCTTTTTGAGTCCTGTTTCCCAAGGAAAGCCACAGGCTTGCGTGGACGCCGTGGCATCATTACTGCAGTGTCTGCCTTGAGCACAGTGTGGTGAGCCCATGTTTCTTGGGAGCAAGACACTGGGCGTCCAGCAAAGAAGTTGGCGAGAGACAGGGCCGCTCCAACACATTGGAGGGCTGTATAGAACAGGAAAAGCATAAAGTGTTTCCTTGCAAAACACGAAGTCAAACAAGGGGGGTTGCAGCTAGTGACAGGCAACTTCAAGCCGTCCAAATGACCACTGCAAGATGCAATGCTTCAAAAATGCTGGCAATCTCTATAGATTCGTTAGCAAGACCCCCAAACACACACACACACACACACACACACACACCCGTTTACCACTTGCAGACAGGCATCTGGTTTCTTGCCCCGACACAATTATTCCTCAAGCAGCAAGCACTAATTAATCAGAATCCTCACATAATACAGGCGGATCAAACCCGTTGGTACTGAGAGCAGATCACCCAGGGACAATGGTGATCCATCTTCCTGGAAAGGCGCTAGCTGTCGAAAGGCTTCCAGACTTCCACACAATACGTGCCGGAGGGACATGATGCAACGTCGGCACGTGCTGCCTTGGATCTTGGCATCATTCAAGTTCATGAAATGTTGCAAAAAGCTCAAAACGGAATTACAGATACTATCCATCTTGAAGCACCCTGTCATTTGTTAGTTCATGGATAAGCAAATCAAATCGTCCAAGGAGCAGTGATGAGCGCGTAATGGCTTCGGCGCTCTGCACTTTGTGCAATGCCTCTCACCTTCTGCATATTCCATGTCCATGGGACATGCTCCCGGGTCGGTCAACATACAGGCCTAAGTCACCAGTCCCAATTGGTATTTTGGTGGTATTTTGGTAGTAAACCAAGCAGAAAAAGAAGAAAGATATCTGAAACAACCAATCCAATGTCCAGGTTTTTTGGGAGGCACAACCACAGAAACACCTGCATCCTCTCACCTGCCAAGACACCAAGTGTGACCATATACTGAGAACGAAAAGTGTCTCGTACCCTGCAAAGACAAGAATGGAGCTTTTGTCTGACTTGCTTTTTGCATCTTTTTTCAGTGTATAGCCCTTTTTTGAAGCTACACAAGCTGCTGGCCTATGGTCAAGGGACGCTGGACTGACTCGCCAAAAGGCCAGCGTCCAAGTCTGAGAACAGTAAAATTAGAGACCTCCGGGCACGTCCAAAAAATTCATCAATCCTGCACTGCAAACACAACCAACTCTGCTTGAATAAGGCAAGGGCAAAAAGCAGCGTGTACCTTGAGCGTATGTGTGATAGGAATGCCTCCGTGCCTCTCTCGGGAAATTAGAAAAGGAACATATCGTGCAACGAATGATGATAAATGCTCTACAATGCTTGTTCATCTTTTTCCAAGAGAGTCTAGTGCTATAAAGCCAAGCTGCGCAACACACAAACAAACAATTCCTTGGTGATCAGGACTTGACTCGGGCTGCTTCAAAATATGAACAATGGCAACTTGAATAGAATATATTTGTTGAAAAATATGCGGTGTCCTTATGCAGTGTCTTTTAAAATCCAGGCATCCACAGCCATCACAATTGCACCAACAGCCCGAAGGTTCATGTCGCACAGACCGCCTAAGGGTGTTTGAGTCACACTTGTGTTTTTCAAAAAAAAAATCCAGGCAGCACAACTTCCAGCCTATTTGAAAATGTCTTAAACTCATAGAAAACATATGTTCATAGTATTCTAACATAATCTCACCATCATTTCTTGTGAAAATCTATGTTTAAAAAAATATGTAAAAACGGCGCTGCATTTCATCGATCCAAATGCAGCACCAAGCAGCAGCTCCACTGGCATCTGCAACTCCATGGCCTTGGCAGAGGCTGGTCTGGAGCTTGAAGAACTGGAGGCCGAGGCCATGGCGGCACCCGAAACTGGAAAACGTCAGTTGATGGGTCCCTGAAATCCGGCGATCACTCACCAGTTGAGGGTGGCTGGTAGTTTTATCCCCGTTATTTACGAGGGGTATGTGAAATATCCCCCCTTGAAATTTTGCCTTTACTAGATGGTCTTGATTACTTGATGGTATTAACAGAAAATGTACCATTCATTTACCCGGATTTTCCAATTCAGTTGCTTCATTTTGATGAGTAAAAAATGGCAATTCTACTGTTAAAATCATATTGTCATGGGAGAAAAAAAATACTTAGGCAGTCATGCGTGGCTGATCATCTTTGAAAATCTACCTCCTTTCTCACCCGGATCAGAAAGTAAGTTGTGCTTAAAGCCTATGTCGTTCCTTCAAATCATTTCGTTGAGCCAAGCTGCGGAAGAAATCCAAAGTATCACAGCAGTTCCCATGCACTATATTATCTATACCTGGAACCTGATGGCCAACCATTTTATACAAATGGTTGGCTATCAATTGGATGATGATTCCAAATCTTTAAACAAAAAAAGGGGAAATGCTTGGAAATCACCATTTCCATCCATTTAAAACTGGTTGGCTTTGGAGTTCCAGGTTTTTTTTTCTATACTCCTTAAGTCTTTCAAGGCCTTTTTCCCTTTTTTGCTCATGTTTGGAACATATATAGCCTTTGGCCCATATGTACAGAGGCGCAACTGCTTTTCTCGGAAGAAGATTTTGTAACAAACTCCGGCGGCGAGCCGCCATCGTATTCAATCACACTTGAAGAAGGGGTACCGGGGCTTCACCTCCAAAAAAAGTGGTGGTTCTGCCAGCTTGGAAATCACAAATGAGAAAAATCAATAAGAATTATTAAAACTCAACAAAAATCACAAGCTTGTCATCTTCAAATATATGAGTAATCATACTGGGTGGCACCTGCCCATTGGCTATTGATGCTTGCTCTTGACCATCTGAAGATCCAAACCACATCGGCATGTTGGTGACCGTCGTCTCCGCCGATGCCATTCCCCAAATCGACCGCGCATGCCCCTGATGCCTGGAGAATCCCCCATATTGAACGAGACAGGGACTCTACTGCATCTTCCAAATTTTCTTGCCTGAGATCACCCCAAACCTTGGGCTCTGCTACCTCAGGATTCTTGTCCTCAGTGATTGAAGACATAAATTTCCAGAAAAGGAGACGTTTCAGTCTACATGGAAACCTGCCCTTCCCAAAATGACTGAGATCTTGGAGCAAAGCCAGTGGCGAAATGATCGTGTTTACTCTCCTGAGTAAACCGGCGTGCAAGAAGCTTCTGTCGAAAGAGAAGCTTCCAACTGTCTACATAGTGACAAAGCCATAGGAAAATGTATAGAAAATCATAGAAATTGAAATTTTGAAATATTTATACCATATACCATACCCTCGAGTTGCCCGAGGTGTCTGGTTCAAGTCCAAGCAACGACATGTGTCACGATCTGCTCTCCTATAGCATATCTCTTGACTCGACGCTTCACATAGCGGCACAAAACATGTCTTCGATATATGTCAGCAAAGATCTTCCTTTTCCATGATGATGATTCCAAATTCATTGGTTTGCCACAAAGCACAAATGATGTTGTTTCATTTCGACAAGGTTGATCGCTCTCAACGGGATTCTCTTTTCACAACATTTTGGTCCTGAGAACGGCAATAGATCTGGAAATATCAGCCTAACTGTACAAGGCTGTGGACCAACAACAAAGTTCACAGGTTGAAGAGAGATAGTTTTACTGCAAAGGACCATCTCCACTTCACAGAAACGACGAACAAGTCCCGATCAGCAGGCTGCCGGCAGACTGTGGCAACCATAGTCTCAAGTATGAGCACAGGGAACTCAATTAAACAGGGAACTGATCATGGCCAATCACTTGCACAACAGGTGGTTGATACTTCACCTTCTTGGAGATCTGATCCATGTCATCAAATTTCAAGGGCTCCTTCATAAAATCGAAGATGTGACCTGCCAGGCGGCCTCTTTCTGCACATGCTCGATATAGAGATTCCAAGTCGTCGATGGCAGCAAGGACATCTTCAGCAGTAGGAGTTCCTCCTTTCACCTCAAATGGGAAAGTTTCTGCCAGGGGTCCACCCATCCACGACATTGCGGAACATGTCGTTGACCTATCATCACTGAACCCTTAGGGAATTTCTTGACAGTTGCACTGTGGTGATTTGACACACGGCACTTGGAAAGGCTCTGAGAATTCTGTTGTAGAGGAAGCATACAAATTTTAGGACATCATGGAAGTGAATCATAATTTCATTATGTGATATTGAATGAGTTGATTCCAATGATTATGGCAAAAACCAGTCCAGAGCAATGTCCTCATGAATCTCGAAAAACTCATTTCAAGAATATGCTAGCATATGTCACGGAACTGCATTGTAAAGCACCACTGTGACGGTGACGTGTTCCGTGGAATTTCGCTTGGGTGCTTTCACCGAAAGCCCCGGCCAGGTATCGTACTCTGTGCCTCTCGACACACGGGCAGCACTGCTTTGGCCTTGTCGTGGGCGTCGTGCAACTCCCCTGGGCATGTGTTCTGCGATTGAAAGTGCCGAAGCAAGCGAATCAGAGGCGCATGCAGCAGAAGGCTTGCACTTCTTCTGCTTCAAAGTTGCTCCCATTGCTTGCAGAGTCATAGGCGCCCCATAATCATACGAAGACGAGAATGATGAACATGTCGGCACCGCGAAAGCTCCCGCCATCGGAAAAGCTCCCGCCATTCCAGCACCAAATCTGGGGATGGCAGGGCTTTGCTGCAGAGGCACTTGGATTGTCATCAGTACATTGAAGCGTTGCCCCATCGCTCTAATGCCAATGACACTGGAAGTAGCCTTGCCACGGGCTTGTGCTTCTGCTCTCTCCGCATCAGTCTCTCGTTGCTCACCCCCAACTTTGTGATTGCTTTCTTCTGCCTCGAGCCAGTAGCGATGGATCTCGCCCATATCATCAACAGCATGGTGGAAAAGCCTCTTTGCTCCACGGCCATCTTGTTGCACAGCCATCCCCTGACTGGTGCAGAGAAGCACCAAATTTCGAGGATCTGAATCATCCATGGTATTGTAATTGTAGGCCTCCGTAGCAAACTCCAGCTTGCTGGGCCCAAAAGAAGATTCTGACACTGGGATGAAGGTGGTTTGAAAGCGAATGGAGCACTTGGCATCTAGGGATGAGTCAAAGAGGTTTGTGCCAGGTGCCAGTCCAGCATATGACCCAAAGTGCCCCAGGCCCGTCAAAACGTTTCGCAGTGTGACGGGCTGTACTGGTCCTTGGCCGGTGCCTGCCACCACTGCCACCTCATCCGCACTGATGACCCCAAGCTTTTCGTTCCAGTTGTCACTACGCACTGTGAAGAGGTTGGTTCCGTTCCTGGAATGAACAGGTCAAAAACAACGTATTTTGTGGCAAGCATCAAAGATCTTGAGAGAAACTAGGGTTCCAGGGAAGACTAGTCAGACTCCCATTTGGATTTTGAACTGTGAACCTGATAATGCCCCCTCCTTCTAAATTCAGCTAAACCTCTTGCTTTTCAAATACGTGTCCGTGATGTTGGCACCCCAACATGATAGGGAGCCACCAACGGTCCCGCGGCTGACATCGTCCCAGGACACCACCTGTTATCATCAACCAAATACCGTGACAACATGATAAATTCTGCCATTCCGAAACAATACTCACTAAACAAATGGGATGTTTTTGCCCATGGAAAGCACTTAAAAGAAAGTGTTAAAAAGTGACAATCTATCATAGTCATATAGTCATATAATTATTGGCATCAAGTTCTTTGAGTTTTCATTTAAGAATAGCATCCTACCCACAAGATGTTCCCTGGAAGCTGAAGCAGTTGCCCACATCAACCGCAACGACGCGCCTTGCAACTGTATTCCCGGTAGTGTCCACCTTTCGAACGACACACCGAGTTGATGCTATCCATCACCTCCCTGACAGCCATTGGATTCTTAGGACAAGCGTTGCTTGTCAGTGGAAAGGACCTTGAATGACAGTTCACCAGCTGCGGTGAGAAAGTTCAAGACACTTCTGATTGATAGAATTTTGTTATGCAGAAACAGTCGCAAGACACTTGAGAGCGTGGGTTTACTGAAGAGCCTGTTAATCCTGGAAAAATCTAATTAGCTATAGTATTATGATATAGTCATGTCAATCCCTGCCCTTGGGTCATGCAACTTCAAGATCATCGCAAAGTATATGGCTGTTTTACAAGTAACGCCGCCACTTGCCCCAAGTTGACTGTACATTGGACACTCCGGATTTCGGATTGCAAACCGCTGCTTGAAAAGCAAGCGGCTATAACTCCAATTCTGAGAACGCAGAAGCAAATGGCGAATTCTGGCCATAAGTTGTCCCCGGGTCTTATTCACAACTCTGCCTAGTTACCTAGTTCCACCTTCCTATGGCCTCGATCTGCGTGCTGCATTTCAATGAATGTGTACCTACAACTCTACAACTGCATCTGTGAGCAGTTCTGACCCACCTGTATATGCTCATCCCATCAAGTCAAACAATTGCAAGCTGTACACTCTGCAGCGTTGATTTCAGTCACTGCTTTGAACGCTGCAGGTGCCAGGTTGATTTCTACAATCAATAGCGCCCCCTTTCCCTGCTGGAATCAATCCCACCAGGTCAGCAGGATTTACATGGGTAATTCCTGGCCCAAAAAACGCATCCTTCCGCGAAGTTGTGGATATGTGATATGTGATATTTTTTTTATGTCCAACCATTTCCTATGCAAAGATTTGGTTCATTATCCAATTGAAACAACCATTTGTATAATCAATGGTTGGTCATCAGGTTCCAAGAATGACGGTTTTTATGTAATGGACGAAAATCTCCTCGTCATCGTCGAAGAAGTTGTCATCCGAGTCGGAGGCCGCCGGGCCACCTATCTTTGCCTGGTGCACGGCTGGTGCTGACCTGAGGCAAGGCCAAGCTGAGATGATTGCTGGTTGTTGTTTGCAGATTTCATTTTGAGATGACTAGACCTGGGAATACTTCATGATTTTTCCATTCCATTGATTTCTCCCCCAGATTTTGATACACATTTTCGAGTTTCAGTTTCAGTCAGACTGTGCAATGAAAACATGGCAAGCTATGTCAAGGACGTCTTTGAGCTACCTGGAGCTTGACGCGCTCGTGCCTCAGGGTGATAAATGAAAAATTAGATGGACAAATTGGGACGATGGATGATGCAATACAGTACATGTTCCAAAAGACCGAAACATCTTGATAATTTTTATATAATCACATTGGCTGTATAGCACATCGTAAACTCATCAGGAGCTGTGGATTTTTTCAGCCAAAGTTGCAGCTTCAGCTGCTGCCTTTTTCATTGCCCTTTCAATGTCCTGCAGGTAAAGACACCATTTCATCTTTAAAAAAAACACTGTTTTTTGACCGAACGGGTTCTGAGCTGTTGTATTGTAAGGTTGTCAATGGTAAGAAGCACTTTTGCAGTCCGAGTCTTCGTCATCTTCAGAGTCCCTTAGTTCCGAAGTGATCCATGGGGTGGCTGGAATTCCATCCAAATGTTCAATAATTAATATATACCACCAATTTGCCGCCCTGGAAGAATGAAATCATACCATCATACCATCATACCATCATACCATCCCATTTTTTGGGGGTTTCAGCCCTATTCACCAGAATAGCTTTCAACATCGACTTAAAAAAAAAGGAAAAAACTCTCACCACTAAGGATCCACACCCAATCTGTCGGGCAATTTTAGCTTTTGGCAATACCATGGACTGTGAAGCCTTTGGTACTGCTTTTAGAACTTCCTCCTCTTCCTCGCTGGATTCACCTGGCTTTTTAATGTCAGCTCGGTTTCTAGAAACGATTTTTGAATGTGCATTATGTTGGGCCAGTTGGAAGAGTTCAGAAAAATATAAATTTATTATATGGGTGTTTCCAATAATAGGGGTATCCCAAAATGGATGGTTTATAGTGGAACACCCTATTTTTAATGGATGATTTGGGGGTACCACCATTTAAGGAAACATCCATATCAATATGCGTGTCCAATGTGAGTTTTTTCCTTCCGTTCCAACCACGATTTCCTGACATCGTTCCGATGTGGCCCCCGCCTAATTGCTTTTGAAGTTGTTTCTTCACCTGAAAGCCCACAAACAAATCAGAGAATCCAGAAAAGTGATTGGTGAATGCCGTGCTTCCAACCAATATGAAATCTCCAAATGGTGAATCACATAGTGACATGTCACCATACTGTTGATGCTTTAGAAATCCGGGTAAACTCACCAGTTGAGGGACAGGTAGTTTATCCCATTTTTTAGATGGTTTTTATACATCCAAACAGTGGTTGTTTAGGATTTCTGAACCATCAACAGTATGTCACCTATCTGTCATGACATCCAAACCTCCGCCGGTGTCAATGTCGGCTTGGCCGTCACCGAGGCGGGTGGCGCCAGTTGCTTGATCCTGGGATGCCAGGGATTTTCTCCGTCATTTCATAGGGAAGCTGATGGGCCAACCCTTTTTTACAAATGGTTGGCTAACTCAGTTGGATGATGATGATGATGATGATGATGATGATGATGAAGAACAAAATCTTTACATTTTAATCGGAAATGCTTGTAAATCATCCATTTCCATCCATTTTAAATACTGCTGGCTTTTTCCAGTTCCAGGATTTGACAAATCCACCTGTCCTGGGAGAGTCGCCACTGCTCTCTTCCTCATCCACGTCCATTGTACCAACGACTGTGGTTCCAGCCTTACAAGAATGGAAACCTCCAAAAAAAAAGTGCCACTTTTCCATGCAGGTGGAAAACCTCCATAAAAGCTTGTCCTGCCAGTGAGGCCATTCCCAATGCCTTGGTTCAAGAGGAAAATATTTAAATTCCAAATTGGTTTTTGCCCTTGGGATCCAGCGGAAACCTCAATGTCAGAGTCGACCTCATCATCCTGCGATGTAACTTTGGTGAGCATTTCCTAAGTTTATAAATTCAAAAATCTGCTATCTCCCAACATTGGGAGCCTGCTCACAAAACCTTCATCCAGACGAGCTTTCAAACAACAACAATGAGGCTGCAAGAGATGCTCCCAGCTCGGCCTGGGGGTGCTGGACTATGGAGCCTCCTGCAACCTTCATCCAGTGTGAGAATATCTTGAGTCACCGCTGGAAAGAGATGTCGCGTATATTTCTTCAATAATATCTAGTGGCAGCGAAAGAGAGATTCTAACTTGTTACCACAAAGCTTGCCATTTTCAGAGCCTCCATGAAGGTCTTGCCAGCAAGTGCCGCCATTTCTAAACCCTGGAGTCAAACAAACTCGCTGAAAAAACCATCTCGCTCAGAATGCAAAGTGCAGGTAGGACTTCTGCTTGAATCAAACACAGAGGCCCCAGCACCATGATGGCTTTCAGAAGTTACAGCCGGGGGAGGGGCCACAGCTGCTGGTGGGGCCACAGCTGCTGGTGGGGCCACAGCTGGTGAGGCCACAGGTGGTGGTGGGGCCACTGATGATGGGGGGACCACTGCTTCCTGCGAGACAGCAGTTGAAGGAATTTGTCGCGTGTCTCCAGGAAGATTGCTTCAGATTTGAGTACCCCTTGTGACCCGAAAACCCTGGCATTTAAAAAAACGTGCTTCTTCAGCCAAGCTCCTTGGACGGCTTTGGCACAGACTGAGACTGCTGCTGCCTCAGCTACATCAGCGGATGGGAGGATGGGAAAAGTCTGACAAAACCTGAGCTTTTCACAGCTGCTCAAACACGGAGAGCTTTGCTCCGTCTTGCCTCAAACGACGTGATTTCTAAAGAGAACGAAGCTATCATAACTATAAGGGGTACATACATAGCTGTCAAACAAGCAGTTTTGAGTATGAAGATGAAGCACTTGTAAATGTGAGTAACATCCACATATTTTTCATGTACACGCATGCATGCACCATGTCTCCCATGCCATGGTGCTGCTCGTGCAAAGCAAACAATAAACAATGAAACACAAGACTACTTCTTACATTGCATCATGTTGGGATCATATTTCATATACAGCAACCGCAAACTCCATTGATGGAGGATGTAATCAAAATCGGCAACTCGTTGGACAGCTGGGGCAACCAAGCACACGCAGTTGTTGCACCTTCCAGGGGGTTGCTGCAATGCTTAAAGAAATATCCTCCACCATAAAATAATCACAACTTTGCTAGTTGGTGGTTTCAACCCACTTGAAAAATATTCGTGAATTTGGATCATCTCCCCAAGTAGGGATGAAAATAAAAAATATTTGAAACCATCACCCAGTTTCAATATCAGCCTCTTTAAAATTCGAAGGTGGAGCTGCAGGCAGTGCTGGGCGTGTTTGTGGAATAGCACCAACACTCTGACCTCAGGTTTACCCTAACATGTTCTACAAGTTGTTTGGCTTTTTTGGACATCCAAGACACAATACTTCAACTGAATTCAGAATCCATGTGGCATGAAAGACTTTGGGTCATCCGTGTGTGAGTGTTTCTCTTAAAGATGGAAGATTCTTCCGGACAATGGTTCAAGCCCTCTCTAAGAATCTGTATAATTCTGATGACCCACAGCTTCAAAACCCACCAGGGTTGCAGGCCAGTAGATTCACCCGACTCCAACGGAGCTGCACAAAGTGCTTCAAAGGTGATGGACCTTTAAGGCGAAGGCGAATCGTTCTTCGCAAGCGGATTTTTGGATACAAAGATGGTGCGATGCGCATCCCGCAAACAATCGGTTTTTTCAAATGGATAAAAAAATGGTGATGTTCAACAACCATTTCCATCCATTTCCTCTTTGTAATGATTTGGGATTTTTGGGGGGCCCAACAAAAAAAATGCGAGGAAAACCAACCCAAAAAACCAACCAACAGCCCCCCCCCCAGCATGGGTGGATTTTACGGGAGCGCACCTGGCTGGATTTTCGGGTGATCTCTTGGGAGGTGGATCATCAAGATCGATGTCAATGTGGTTCACCTCTTCCAGGCCCAAGATACGCCTGGAAAGGCGATCCGAAAATTCCTAGGGGGGGGAAGGTTCACCTTAACCCTCCCCCAAACGGGGAAAAAAAACGGGGGAAACCACAAGGACACCTTGGCAAGGGCTGATACGGTTTTTTTACGTTTTGGCATCCTGAACTCTTGTTGGAAGAGAATTAAGGATCCAACCAGTTGCTCATTCCTTTTTTTCCAGAGAAGTCGAAGATTGCATTCCATAAATTTACATCCTCAGGCCAAACAAGAGGTTTGTGGATGAGACAGCAAGATCCTGTTGTATAAGCATGTTTGCCACCTTTGAGGATGAAACAGGATCAAAGCCAAATCGCTCAAAGTGGGCCTGGCTTTTCAACTCTAAACAAACCTCGCATCATATTCGCATCCCCCAACAAAAAAAACGTAAAATTCTTATCATCTATCATTTCGTGATTTCAATGAATCATGCTATCCTATCTGATCATCAACTTGCATAAGCATAGGGCACCACAAATCATCCAAAATCGCACCTTGGCACATGGATAGCTGGCACTCCATGGAGCAAAGGCCTCAAGAAAAAGACCAGAGGCACCCACCATGGAGTTTCGACGGATGAGTTTTCTGAGATCTCAAACCAATTCCTGGGAAGCTTCAATCACTGGCTCCGTCCTGAGGTGTTTTGGTGGTTTTTTTTTGGAACCCGAAAGTTTCAACAAAAAAATATGCCACAAAAAACGTTGAAGATTTGTCTTGTGGATTGATACAAGATATGATTCTTTTGGATTGATTGGACAAATTGCACACTTGGAACTTCTCATGAAAGATGCAAGCTTCTGAGAACACAAATCGAACTTCTCATGAGACATGCAGGCCAAACTGAGATTTGTACTTGGAGTAGAGAAAGAACTTACACCTCTTGCACCCTCGCGTTCGTAGCTGCTGAGCTGCAATCCTACAGGTTCCATGAGGGTGAAGATCAGATGGTCTCTTAGAGTCTTAGATGGGAAAAATTATGGAAATATTGAGAAGACTCGGAAGACTCAGGCTGACGCCAAAAAACACAATCTTCACCTCAAGGTACAAGTACAATGACTTCACTAAAAGCATCAGTTGATCCATCTTCATCTTCCATGGATGTTTTGTTTTCCAAGTTGTAAAGTTGATTTCAGCCAAGTGACAGTCTCGAACAAAGACCGAGGTTTCACAAGGGCCTCAATGTGGCAACAAAGCTTATCATATGAATGATATCTGCATGTCTACAACATGCACATTGGTACATGGAAACACTATGACTACATATATAAAGTATATACATTCCAACGATGGCATCTTTGCAGCCCCTTTACCTGTGATGCTACGACTTGAGCCCTGCACCAATGAGTATAGGACAGCGTTTACCTTGGTGTCTGCTCTCCACTCTCCGTTTGAAACTTCTTCCAATAAAAAACTCCAGTCAAAAATCTGAGCATCAAACACTCATCCACGAAAATAGTATTGGTCACCTCGCAAATGTACACCTCAAATTTGGGTTTGGAGATACAGGGTTGCCAAAAAAATCGTCTCCTGTCTCAACTCTTGGATGCTTTTCTTGATGATTTGCAGCCACCTCGCAGTCGTTTAGCTCCTCAATCTGGAGGCTTTGAGGACCCATAGAACTCAACCTACCATGTCCAACTACGGATTCGGCTTTAAAAGAGATGAAAAAAAAAGTAATTACGATGGCCAAATGTCTCTTCCAGCTATGCCCAAGCCCATGACGAACCAGACTTTCGGATCAGCACTTCGTTTTGACCTCATCTCAATGACTCAAGCACCTGCGTCTATCAAATACTATCATCCTTCAGGTGTCCTAAGGATGCCTAAGGCCCATGCGTTTGCTCAAAAGGAATGGCGTTAGTCCTTTCAAAGCCGGGAGGTGCTGGCTTTGTATACAAAACATGCAGCTTGTTGCGTTGGTTTCTTTCCAATCAGCTGGTTCAAGTCTATCCTCTTCAGGGTTGTAATGTGCACTGCTTAACATACTGCAATCACGCTGATCATACAAAAATCTATGTTTCTGGGATGCTGGCTGGGATAACCTTTCTTGAAGCCATCCATTGAAATCCCATCGCCTCACAGAATCCCAAAATGACCATCCAGGGCTTTCCTGCGGCGATTTCCACTGTTTTCCGCTGAACCCACCCCTTGTCAGCCACTTGTTTTCTCCATTTCCAGATCAAGATGCCATCTGTACATGGCTGGCCTGGCTGACACACATCACTGGCTGCACAAAGATAGTGAGTCGTGTCTACTGGAAAGGTGAGAATGCAGTTCCGCCCATTATGGAAACTTGTCGTGGTTCACTGGGACGGGATTGGGAGGCTGAAACGTGAGCTTTGATGTGATAGAAGCCATGTCTGCAACAGTCAATTCCTCCTTCATGAAGCTCATCATGTCATCGGCCAGCAAGCCATTCTCAGAACAAGCCTGGTAAAGACCTTCCAAGTCATCTATGGCTGCCGCAACATCATCTGCACTTGGAATGCCATCTTTCACTGTGTTGTACATGACAACCGTGATGGTGACATGTTCAGATGGGTGCCGCTCAGGCGACTGAATAGACAAACCTGGCCAAATGTCATACTCAGATCCACGAGAAACTCGAGCAGCTGTGCAGGTGCCAACACTGCTGCGCTCAAGCGATGCTGGCATCGCATAGCTTTCCAAATCTTCACTCTCATCACAGTCCCAACACAACTCCTTTGCGCATGCTTCTTCCATCTCTCCAAAAGCACACCAACCATCATCCATCGGCGTTTTCTGCTTCAAAGGAACCTGGATTGTCATCAGTACATTGAAGCGTTGCCCCATCGCTCTAATGCCAATGACACTGGAAGTAGCCTTGCCACGGGCTCGTGCTTCTGCTCTCTCCGCATCAGTCTCTCGTTGCTCACCCCCAACTTTGTGTTTACTTTCTTCTGCCTCAAGCCAGTAGCGATGGATCTCGCCCATATCATCAACAGCATGGTGGAAAAGCTTCTTTGCTCCACAGCCATCTTGTTGCACAGCCATCCCCTGACTGGTGCAGAGAAGCACTAAATTTCGAGGGTCTGCATCATCCATGGTATTGTAATTGTAGGCCTCCGTAGCAAACTCCAATTTCCCAGGAGCATCACCAGAGTTTTCCACTGGAATGAAAGTCGTTTGGAAACGGATGGAGCATTTTGTATCCAGAACAGCATCAGAAAGATCACAGACTGACATTCCAGCATAAGAACCGAAGTCTCCGAGCTGCTCGAGAACGGTGCGCAAGGTCACTGGTTGAAGTGGACTGTCTTCCTTTGCTGCAACTACTGCTACATCTCCAGAAGAGACAACTCCCAAGCGTTCATTCCAGTTATCACTGCGAACCGTGAAAAGATGCTTGCCAGATTTGCTCTTCAGGTAGGTGTCGGTGATATTGGCACCCCAGCATGACAATGCTCCCCCGACTTCCCCGCGGCAAACATCATCCCATGAAACCACCTGCAAAGGGCATGCAGCTGTGGGAGGCAGAGAGAAGCCTGCCCTCCCAACCCACCAGAATCAAGAACGGTTTATAAAGTTTACGCTGCTTTATCATGTTTTACCGTATGTGTGGTCCTGCAACCTCTTCTGTAATACTCTATGAACAAGTGACTTTCTGTAGGTACAATTCAGAGTCTTTAAAACCGATAGCACTAAAGCAGCAATTTGTGGCTCTTTACCTGGCAACTGTACGTGGCATAGTGACCTCCCTTGGCTCGGCAGCTTTGGTTGATGGCGGTCATAATGCTATCTACGGACGCCATGGCCCTATGACTCTGGAGTCTCTTGGATGCTTTTTGTGTCTTCGGGCTTGGAACAGCTGCAATTCTAGGTGCTGACACTGTGTCGGAAAAAAATACTCAGTGCTGTTATACATGTTTACTCCTCAAACGCATCTTTCATCTATTCCATTTATAAACTTCAAAAAGGGTCCCATAATATATCCAATGTACATAAAGTTCACCTTACCTTTTTGGCATCTTTTGTCAAAAGCCCTTGGCCTTGGCTGAAGCTTTTGAAAAAATGGGCTGCTTCTGCCTGGCCAAACATCGACAAACGCCAAACCATGGGGATGCACATCTTCGACCCCCGACCTTCGACCTATCAGCCCGGCCTGCCCAAAACCCAAATGATCGCAGAGGTAGCTCTGAAGAGCTTCCAGGCTCAGGACCTTGGAAAATCGGATCTGAAAATGTCATAAAACCGCCAATGCCTTTTGGGGATTTCTGAAAAACGGTGGTGGACCTATTATTTACAACATTTATGATTTTTTTGCATATCTTCACTCAAAGATATGCCAAGATGTATATAAAGACTGAAAATCCAATGATGTCTTGACTGGAAAAAAATATATTATCAACACCTGCCTGTGACCGGTGACCGAAACATCATTCACCTGTGTCATGACTCATGACCCAATCCAGGACAAGCCACTCCACTGTTACTGGTGTCTATGGCACTGAAGACCTGTCAGGAGAATACCCTCATCTGGGCGAACCCCCTATCGAATCATCTCACAACATTACGTCACAATCTGCAACGACATCTCATGAGATCTCATTGAAGAGTCTGAAGATGCTTCAAGCCTTCTGTATATCTTCATCCTTGGATCGTGCTGATGCCTTTGCTGTTGCAGGCATGCCGGTCACACCTTGGAGGATTGGGGTGAAGTCATGCAACCACCCTACCAATCATCAACTAACGAACTATTCAGATGGACAGATGTGACATTGTGCATGAAATGTCTGCAGCAAGTTTCTATCCACAGGACCCTTGGTGAATCAAGTCATCCACAAGTCGTCATGTCAGGTCTGAGGTTCTGTCGTTGCCGTCGAGGTGGTTTCTCCGGTACTTTCAACCCCTGCGAATCAAAAAACATCCAAAATCCAAACTGACCTTCCAAAAAACCTGCGCAGAACTAAGGGTTTTCGGTGCCAAACGCCAAAAAAAAAGAGTGGCGCCTGGGATGCTGAGGATGCTTGAGATGCCTGTGACGTTGGGGTCTGCGGTTGTTTCGGCTGCGTCACGGCAGCGGCCACGGCAGCGGCGCAAGCTGCCGGTGTGGTGCTTAGTGGTTCCAGGCTGGCCACAGAAAGATCCGAGTATTCCATGAAAGTCTTCTGAGAATCCTGGACCTCCAGCTGGTTCAAGCAGAAATGAAACAATTTCTTCAATGACTCCGGGGAGACACATATTTTCACAGCGTTCATGGAAACTGACTGACACAAACCGCAAGTTATTATAACAGTCAAATGCAACAGCTTCGCAACGCCTGTTCTGAAAGCACAGTATCGAACTCTTCGCAAGCATCTGCTCCAATCCTGCATAGTCAAAAGAAGAGGATCCAAGAATCCCAAGCGACCAATCAATACTTGATGCATCTGCAAGGAATCCAACTGGGTGCTGTCCTCTCTTCAGTATCATCACTTCGTCTTTTGTCTTTCTCCCGGAGTTGCTCCTTGTCAGGATGGGATTGTGAAAAGTGACAAAGATGTTTTTGTTTCAAAAAGAAATGAACGAACAACAAATTCTTGTCCGCAGCATTACACTTCTGTCTGAAGCTGCAAGGAAAATACTGCAGGAGGTTTTTGCATCACTTCTTAAGTCTAATTGATCTGACACCTTGGAACTGATACCGGCTACCAGCTCTAAGGCATAAGTCGCTGGGAATGTAGGCAATGTGGGAATGTAGGCATTACTGCATTCATGAAAAAAAAAACCACCAAGTCCTCGATGGATGCTACGGAGGCAGATAAGCCATCCAGTCGCCGATCTGCCTGCTTGCATCAAATACTTAGTGACTTAGTGTTATGGCAAGGTATCGATTTGGAAACGCTTATAACTTATAACTTTTACATTTGCAGGCTCAACATCAACCCTGCCTGCAGCTTATGTGCATCCACAATCGCTTTCAGGTCGCGCAGCTGTCGCTGCTCACCCTCCAAATCATTTCTAGACTTGAAGTTTCTCAAACAACGAAGCTTCCAAAGTCTTGCAACGTTTCGGTGGCAAAAAAACACACAAGGCACCTGAAACTCATTGAGTTTGGACTCAACTGTCTCGATCCGAGACCTTCAATTCCATCTCACACTGATTCCGAAGCATTCCAACTCTCAGCATCTCGTGATTGATTGTTTTCCATCACCTTGATTGACACCAGAAAATTCCCACCTCTGGCTATCGATATCTGAAAGCTGCAAAGACTGAACCTCACTGGCCAGTGAACTCCAAACCATCCAACGATGCCGATTTCACCCCCCCAACAAGGCTGCCGCAATTGGCTCCGCTGGCATCTTCAAGCCGTGGGCAATTGGCTCCATCGGTAGCTCCTTGCGTGCCCCTTCGGCATCTTTCTTCAAATCCTCCAGGTTGGTAGATTTCACCCTTCAAAAAATAGATGTCAGCTTAGATTGGTGACCTGAATCACCTTGTCCATCTGGCCACGAGCAGCCTGCCCATAAAAAATCTGGCTTTGGTTGTTTGTTCATAGATGCAATGACAATGCATGTTATGTTCTCATAATATGTTATCTCAAATTGCTTTGGCATTTTGGCATTTTGGTTGCCTCCCCAACATGACTCAATGCCTCTATCACTTGTTCACACTGCTCGTCCACAGTCCGCAAACTCTTCTCTGCCTTCAGCTGTAGGAATGGAATGACACGGCCCAACCCCATGAGCCCCCCATGGCAACTCACTCTTCTCCCCCGCCTGTGAGGACATCTTCAATCCAAGTTCTTGGGCAAAGCGGTCCATTCGTTGCAAATCAGCATCCAAGACCTTGGAATCACCGAATCTCTTGAAGGGCCATCATGGTTGCAATAAAAAATTAAAAATTAAAATCAAAAACTTGAGTCATGAGCACTCTTTGCCACCTCAGCATCCATCTTCAAGGCCTTCAAAAAAAACAGAAATCAATGGGTTATTTGTTGCATCTCAATGTGAGACCAAAACGGGAAAACCAACCTCAATGGCCTTTTCCATCTGACTCCGAGCTGCCTAAACATTGTCGGCGTTTCACATCGGAGACCATCTGAATCTGAAATGACGTGAGATGTCTCCCCCAACCGCCCCCAACCTGTATCACCTGGTCACATCTTTCATCCACACTTTGCAGCCGCTTCTCCATCTGGCAGTTTCATCCCACAACTGAGGGGCCGATTCACCAATACCATAAAATTCAAAACTTTGCTCAGGCCTTCTGGGTATCAACCTCTTCCACCAGCTTCTGAGCTGGAACCTTTCATGCTGGGTATTTTTGTTTCCCTAGGTCAAGCCAACTGAAGTATTGCAGCATGACAATTTCTAGATTGCCAAGTTGCAGTAGCTAGTGGTTCCAGACTTGCCAGAGACAAATCCGAATTTTCCACTGACTTCTGGCGAACCTGGACCTAAGAAGTTTGCAAACTTTGCCAAAATAAAAAAACACGGTTGAAATCTTCACATTGCCATTTCGGAACCCTACCTGGAGCTCCATAAGCCGATTCTGCAAGCCCTCAAAGAGAGCCCTTTGTTCATCAGCATCATTGGTGCGCCTCCTGTCTTTGTCTCGCAGTTGCTCCTGGTAGCAGGCTTGAGTGGCATTTAAAGATTGAAACCATACAATCACTGGGTGTAATGTGGAAACCCAAAGGTCCTCAATGGATGCCAAAGAGGTGTATAAGTCGCCCAGTCGACGATCTGCCTGAGTGACCATTGCTGAGTAGCTGCCATACCAACATATATGACACCAGCGCTGCAGGCTCGACATCAACCCTGCCTGCAGCTTATGCGCATCCACAATCGCTTTCAGGTCGCGCAGCTGTCGCTGCTCACCCTCCAAATCATTCAAGACTTGAAGTTTCTCAAACAACGAAGCGTCCAGAGTCTTGCAACGTTTCGGTGGCAAAAAAACACAAGGCACCTGAACCTCATTGAGTTTGGACTCAACTGTCTCGATCCGAGACCTTCAATTCCATCTCACACTGATTCCGAGGATCTCGTGATTGATTTCTGAGTCTTCTGCCGCTGGACATCCACGTCCGAAAGCCGCAAGAGCTGACCCTCCTGGCACAAAATGATGCTGATAGGAGTGAAAATGGGTGCAGCAAACCAACGATTTGGGAAATAGAGCAAATACATTGCAGCACAAATACCTGAGTGAGATTCAAAAGGTCTAGTCATTCCAATTGAAAGCTTGGGGTAACAACGGCAACACAATTTTGATACTAGGCCTCTGTCAGCTAGCCTTACATACTTAGTTAGCCAAACGATTTCAGGTTTCCGTACACATCTTGGCTGCAGATCAATATCTCTTACAGTCCACGCCTGAGAAGACATTTTGGACCCAATTTCTTGGACAAAACGATCCATGCGCTGCAAATCAACATCCATGGCCTTGACGAAATCAAGGTCATCAAGGTCATCAAGGCCATCACCCAACAGCCACTGAGCTGCTAACATTCTTTGCCACCTCAGCACTCATCTTCAAGTCCTGCAATTGTTGTTGCCCCCTGGATGAATCTTGGCACATCTTTGCGACAGAGCACATGTAAATACTGCAAAATGGCAAATGCCATATATAAACACGGAAAGCAGAAGAGAAACCTGGATGGCTTTTTCCATCTGGCCACGGGCAGCCTGCCAAAAAAAAAAATTAAGGCAATGGGTTTTTTGCCCAACGGAAAGTTTCCTCCTTGCTGAATAAATCCCCAGCCTGTATCACCTGGTCGCATCTTTCATCCACACTTTGCAGCCGCTTCTCCGCCTGGTCGCATCACCAGTGACGTTACGCGTCCGTCGACGTCCGTCGACGTTTTCCACGTTTTCCGGGCTGCAAGTTCTTCTTGCCTGCTTTTGCACGGTGACAGATTCCTCCATGACTTTCTGGGCCAAGGCCTAAGGTTTCAAGGTTTCAGTAGGTGCGAAGCTGAAAACATTGGAAAAAACCACTTGAAGAACCGTGAAGTCAAGGCCCATGCATTCATATGATCCACCACATCTTGCTCAGAACCTGATACAATCAACAGCTCAACTAAAATCCAACCTGAAGATTCCATTGATTTACAAATTGAATTCAAGATTTTTTTCAGCATCTTCACAATCCTTCTGCCTCCACATATAACACTGAGGGCTTCAACGTTTGGATCCCCGAGATGCGCGTCCCTCAACCTCTCACAGCATTGTTGGGACGTTGCCCCTGTGTCACTCAACACACAGGCCGTTTCACTGGGCCACGCCTCGTCCAGCTGCGTTGCTACCCGTTGCTGCAAGGCCTCAAAGCTCTTGTTCATCCGGTCCCTCTCCTGGTTGAGGCTACAGTTTGAAGCGTTTTTTGTGGCATACTGCATGAAACAACCAAAGAAGATTCGAAGCCTAGTCCTTTTGAGTTTTGATTTGATGATTTCTTTTTGCTGTTGCAAATGGTGACATATAGAAAGATTTCGAATGCTTTCCGGTGATATACCTTCTTTTGAAATACAGGATGGCCCCTTCTTTACTAACTTCATTGAGCACACCCTCTCAGTCATTCATTCATCCATCATGTGTTGCCATAAACCTGGTTGTTTTGTCATTTTTGTTGGGACCATTCCAGGATCCACTTTCCATGAATCTCCAACAGGAGGAGAAGCTGGGCCTCATCCAGCTGCGACAGCAACTTCGCTTGCAAGGTGGCGCCTTGCGCCTCCACTCGCTGGGAGGCGGCCTCAACAAAATGGATGGGTGGCAGTGGCTAAAAACCGTGAAAACCCTGATGCTTTGCCAAAGGTGTTTCATGGGTGTTTCAGGGTGTTTCTATGTTTTTTTTTCAAGTGTCCCTTCTACTTTCTACTTGATGGATCTTGATGGTCCTATGGTAAGCTGGTAGCAGCATGCCATGGACAAACCAAACAGGATTTTGAGGCTTGAGAGCTGATTCGGAGGCCAACCTTCTATTTCAAAATCTTCAAACCGCAATCCTAAAGAACCCTGGCCTCCGTTGCAGCCAATTTTTGCGACAGCTTGAGCTGCAACTCACTCACATGGCGAAATTTCTGTGCCTCAAGATGGAATTTTGTTGGAAACAACGAAAAAATCCAATCATCCATCCGTTTTGGATCTTTGGTGCCTGCTCTTCAAGCTGTTGCGAGGTCTGAGATTCCATAAAGTCTACCTGGATATCAGGGGGTATCTCCATCCAAAAACAATAGGCATGAAGCTCTCACATTGTCACCTCATAAATAAAAGATCCCTGGATTTTTCAAAAAAAACAGATGAACGCTTCAAACTCAAACCTTTCAAACAGTTTAGTCATTTTTGAGGTCCATTCCGTCATGTCACATCAGCATACATCAGAGAGCACCTTGGATTCCAAGGCTGCTTGCTTTGAAAGCTTGGCTTCAAGGGTTGTGAGGCGAGTTCGTTGCACCTGCGAAACAGCAAGTGGAAGTCCCCAAATCTTGGATGCGTAGGGTAACAGTGCCAAATGCGCAGCAAACTACTGGGTGAACTGAAGTTGTGGGGTATAAGTGAACAGGCATGTGAACGCGCAAGTGGTCACCCAATGCATATAGTTCTAGATTTGGAAGCAGCCCATGTTCACTTTCACATGTGCAGTCTATGGCCAACCTTTGGGCAAATGCCTGCACAACTGCACGCATCTGTCCATTCGACTCGTGCACCTGCAGGTGCACCTGCACTCGTCACCTTTTCAATTTGATATTCTTGCCTCGCACACCTGAACGCGCACCTATTCGTGCAGCTTTTGCTGATTTCCTCATATTTTCATTGAGTTGCTCAATTCTGCTATGACATGAGTAAAAACCACAATCTCTGTATTTCTCTTCGCGGGAAGAAAGGAAAGTGATTTTGAAAAGCAAATGCTGGTGAAAGTGTGGTTGGGAGATTTGCACATCTCAGGATCTGGAATAAAAAAAGGCCGGCGGCCGGCCTCCTTCTCGTAGTTGCATGCGTTGATCCTCGGAGTCATCAAAGCCCACAGTCCGTGATGAACAGTTCAGAAATCATATGAACACCCTACAATGATCATTTTTAGTAGGAAAACCCTGGTTGTTGGGTACCACCATTTTAGGAAACCCCCATATGCATCCTATGTTTGAAGCTCACAAGTTCAAAGCAATTCCAGCTCTCTGATATCACTTTCACTTCAAGCCAGGTCACTCATCTTGCATCTCTCGAATCGGTGCAGCCTCCACTTTGCGCTCACACGTCAGGAAACATGGTGAAACAAATCGAGACTTCTTTCAGCAAAGCTACCAAGCTGGTACTAGTAACCTCCAATAAACAACACTGATTGTTCGCCTCTGCCAGTCGTTTGAAGACAGTCTCAACATTGCCCTTCTCCTAAGCTGTGGGGGTCCTGTCTGATTAACCATTGACAAGGAACAAACACTTTGAGTTCCCAGCACTTTGACCCTCCCAAACGATTTTCTCCAACCTCGGAGAGGTGAACCGACTCACATGTGGACCCAGTCCAGTATTCATCACACTGAAGTTTTGAGTTACTGGCACCTCACATCGACGGTTGATCGCCTGGTTGAAATATCACAAAGGCCCCATATTGGCCCAGTTGCTGTGCATGTCTTATGACCACTCACCTTCATTCAAAATCGGCCTCAATCTGCGAAAAGGCTCCAAGGTAAGGACAAAGCTCCAACTAAAACATGACATAAAAAAAGGTCATAAAACCAACCATTTCTGATCCTCTTTGTAGCTTCAGGCTCCGGGTGTTTTTTTGACATATGGCGCACCTGCAGAAATTCATCGTTGGCAGTCTGAAGCTGGAGTCGCATATCACCCATTCGTTTCTCCTGCATATTCGAAGCTCGAGTCTATTGAAAACACTTGGGCTGTGAATGACCATTGTAACTATCTACTGCACTACTGCACTCACAGATGCTTTCACTTCTTCAACAAACCAATGCCTATTTATCTCCTCATCATCATCATCATCATCATCATCATCATCATCAACACGAAATCTCTTCAAATTGTGAATCACTACCAGGCACTGCCAGCTTTTTCATGAATCGACCTGAGTTGCAAGGCGCTCATCAAAGCGCTGCACCTGGGCTCGTTCCACCTGCAGCTGCATTCCCAAATCATCTGAAGCCCCGAAAAAAACACCATGTCCCGAAAAAGGGGTCCATTTCAAAAGGAAAGGATCAGAACCACACTTCCAACCACTATTCTTTCCAACTGACATTGGTCGTCAGCTGTTGGGGGAAAAAATATAGCTTCAAATGACCCCCGTCCATAAAAACCAAACGCCCAAATGGTCTGCTGAAAAATCCAAATTGACCCAACAAAAAAAAAAAACTTCAAAAATCCCATCAAAAAATGTCCCCCCCATCGGTTCGGCCGCGTCTCGCCTCTTTCAATCGCTCCGCAAGTTCATCTGCTGAGGCTGCTCGCCGCAGCTTGCCATCCAAATCTTGACCTTGAAAAAATCCGTAAAAATGTTCCAACTTTTGGAAGGGTCACTGGTGTGACTCATAGAATTGTAACAAAATCTGTTGGGGTCAAAGTCCAAAAGTGGTGGAAAATATCGGTTTTTAGTGGTTGTTTCTTCTTGATGGATATCTTTCCACAATCTCATTGTGATGCTTGTCACCTCCAAAAACACCAACTTAGATATCGACTGTCGGCTTCCAGGCGCTTCAATGCTTCCCAAATCTGCGTAGAAATGATGCAGAAATGGCATTGGGTTTCAAAGTTGTGTAGTTGAAGAAGTTTCAGATTCATCTCATACTAAGAAATCATTCAGAAATGATTCTCGGAATGATGCCCCACTCCTTTTGGGGGGATGATGGGTTGTGATGGGGATATGGGGAGACTGCCGTACAATAGAATCGAACCTCGTCGAGCGCAGATGGAGCAAGTCCGGCCTGATTGGGTTCTATCATTTGGATGTGGCAAGGAAGAATGCGAATCTTGTACTTTCATTTAACCAAAAAAAACACACACACGACAAAGATCCCAAAAGTGTTCCTGAAACTCTTGGATCTGGACGCGTTCCATGTCGCGCAATCCGGTATCGACCTCATTTCCCAGGTCACAACGATGGTCAGCATGCAGATCTGTAGGGGAAGGTTGAGAGCATGGCCCGCCGATTCAGTTGCTCAAACGCAGCATCCGCTGAAGCCTGCTCAACTCACGAATGAATGATTTGCTGTTTAGAGTTTAGACATCCAACTAGCCAGTTGAGATATCTATCAAACCTCCGGAAAATTCGGTTGGTGCAACTTCTCTTCCACAAATATCTCCTTGGCTCTACTTGTTCACATTCTGATAACATGTCTTTGGCCAACTTTTCCCCCTTTCCCTTCACAACGGGGATATCAAGCCTGCAGTGTTTCACCGATACCTCGCAACTGCTCCTCTCTGGCCTGGTGTCCAAGTTTTGTTCCTGGAAACTTCCCATCTCCGATATGTCAATTTGACATCTACTAGTTGGTTTACAATATCTTACCAGGCATTGCTGAAACCAAATTGGAGGTCTTTTCGTATCTATCTCCTACAGGTCGTTGTGCCCTTGGACCAACCGTGAACCAACAAGAAACCTATCCACTCCGCAACTCCGCCTGTAAACGCTTGTCCGAGATCGCTAAGAAAGAGCGGAGTTCATCCTCCAAGCGCCTCTCCAAAGTCTCGATGCAAGTGCGCAATTGCACCACCTGCATGAACCGAATTGAATTCATTTTTTTTGTTTCAGTCTCCCTTGAAGATACTTCAATTCCATATTCTATCCGCCACTCCATGGTGGTTGTATAATATTGATGTGGATGTTGCCAAACAAATTTCGGCAAGGTATTTCATGTGTCAAAAATCACCTTTTCAAAAGCAGCCTGCGTTGCAAAAATCAGGCTAAAAAATATTTTGCGCGAGTTCATGCGTGTTCAACTCAATACCACCCAAGAGTTTACGTGAACCTTGCGAACACAAGATGTTTTCCTCCTCAAACCACCTTCCCAAAAGCAAAGGGTCCTTTGCATTCGAAAGTTCGGTTTGCTTTCCATAAGCGCATGTAAAAGCAAACTACTATATAGCTTAACGTCTGTGGAACAAACCTATTCCCGAGCAAAAGAACCAAAAAGCAAACCGCCCACTTTGCATCCAAGTGCTAAACTGCAAACTTCAATACGATTTAACAAACCTTTGCGCAAACTTTGTGAACAAAGGTGCGTTTTCATGTGTCAAATCGTTTTTGCAAAAGCAAACCGCCCGCATTGCAAAAAAACATGTAAAAACACATGTTTTGTTCATGTTCAACTCAACACCATTCAAAATCCCTTTATGTGAACCTTGCGAACACAAGGTATTTTCCTCCGCAAACCACCTTCCCAAAAGCAAAGCGCCCCGTTTGCATTCAAAAGAAAAAACAAACCGCTCGTTTTGTATTCCGTAAGTGCATGGAAAAATAACCTACTGTATAGCTTAACGTCTGTGGAACAAACCTATTCCCGAGCAAAAGACCCAGTGGCAAAGAACAAACCGCCCACCGTGCGATTTAACAAACCTTTGCGCAAACTTTGTGAACAAAGGTGCCTATTTCATGTGTCAAATCACCTTTCCACAAGCAAAGCGCCCGCGTTGCAAAAAACATGTAAAAGCGAAACGCCCCGTTTACATGCAAAAGAAAAGCAAAGGGTCCACTTTGCATTCAATAAGCGCATGTGAAAAGCAATCACACATGTTTTGACCGCTTCAGGTGCTTTGGACCAAGTCCGCAATGTCATGGGCAGGTTTACTTGTTTGTAAGTGGATTTTTTGTCCTGGTCGTGAACATTCCTCTCTCATCTGTTTCCCAGAGCTCTCTGGCATCACATGTCTCTCTCGGATCGCATGTGCCTACATTCATGTTTCAAACGCTTTTCACTCTTACTTTTTCCCGCTACGTGCCGGTCATTCTATGTGCTTCGCTTTTTTTGGGTCGGTCTGGTGGGCACTGCACCGGCTGTGGTCCGTTTTTGGCCTGCCCTCGCTCCAAATCTAATTCCCCCTCGAAGTAAACATGTGGGCACCGGTCCGCTGGACAAAGGTCTGACGCGTGCACACGCGCTTACAAGTCGTGACCTTGTAGCAGCGTGGGCAATAATCTGATACGAGCTCGCCCTGCATGACTACTGCGTGGCATGAAACACTGCACTGTGATTGCCTCAAACTGACCTGTTCGAGGATGCCCTGCTTGGTCAGGGTGTGGGCCAATCTTTGCCATCCAGATACAAAAGATTCATGAGAACCCAACTTCGCTGTCCATGCTCTGGGCCCGCGCAATCCAAAATCGCGTGCCCTGCTGTTGCACCATGCGGTAATTGCCCGTTCCTCTTGCTTGCCAATGTTCAGCTGCACTGCTGAGCCCCAGTCTGTGGAGCAAACAAACTGCACACTTCTCCATTCTATGATATGCATAGTTCTAATGACATCTGTTGCAAGTTGACAACCAAGTGGCTGGATCTATTGTAGCTTGGGCACTGTCATCTGCCCGCATCCATCCAGGTTCCCCACTGCCAGCAGTTTCTTTTCTTGTGCTTCACAATGCGCGTTTGCCGATATATTCCTTTTCCAGGTATGCCGCCACTCCCGGCATCTCATATGCCTGCAGCTCTTGGAGGAATATGCCTCAAACCACACTGAAAATCTCCAGTGTGGGCAAATGCCGCGCGTTGCAGATAAGTTTCACCCGCGCTGCCCCTGTCCTCTTCTTGGTTAAAGTCCCATAAACGGCTCGCATCATGCGAGGGTGGTCATTGGCAGGTGGAGACCTGTAAAAATCCTTGCGACGTGCCCCTTCGATGCTCTCATCGAAATCCGCTTGCAGCTGTCCAGGCTAGAACGACCTCCAAACTCGCCTACAAAACCACAGAAAACCAAAACAGGTAGGAAAGGAAAAGGTATATAAGACTCCCCACAGCTGCACAAAAGGCCCTGACCAATCGACAGAACACCCACCGCATTGCAAAGCGTCTTTCTACAATGTCTCATCGGTGAAAACGGTCTCAAAAGCCCTCGAGACTGACACCGGAAGCGTGAGGAAGCCGAAAACCACAAAAACTCAGAGAAAATCAGATTCCAAAAAGCTCCGAAAAAGTCCTGACCACAACCCAAAACACCCGACCCCACTCCGCAAATCGTTTTTTTCGACATCTTATCGATGGAAAAAAAAAAACTTGAGACACTAGACATCCCTGGAAGGGGAAAACCCTTCGGCAAACCTGACCCCCGCGGCAAAAAAAAACGCTCTCCAAATGTGTGTGTGTGTGCGGGGACCTTGTCTCCCTGTCAGCCAAGCTCCAACCTATCCTTTTCCCTGAGTGACTGTCAACCATTGAAAGGGGTCGGAAAAAAAAAAAAAAAACACGGCCCAATTTGGCACCTGCGTTTCCAGCTCCACTCCAGCCCCAAGTGTCTGGCTTCGCACCTCTAGCATCGACTTGGCCACATCAACCCAACAATTTTGAAATCGATGGCAAGGACAACACTCTTAGCTTCTCACTGGTGCAGAAGATGCAAAGGGTAATGTTGATGAAAAGATTTGTTCACCGGCCCCAGAATACCTGGATTTCACAACTCTCCCACATTGTTTTTTACGGTCAACTCATGACAAAAAGCGCCATCAAATCCTTTAACAAACACAAAGCAACTCAATGACATGACCAAATCAGCTAGTTTTAGGCAGCAAATGTTTCTTTTTTCCTACTTGGCCTAGTGTATCCTTGCTGCTTACTATCATCTCCAATTCCGGCACCTCTGTGCCTCCTGTCGGGGTTTCAGTGCAGCCAGATTTGCCTTTCAAACGGCACAAATGCTACGATCTAGTGGTGTTCTGATACTAGACCCATCAGACCCCCTTAAGATCAGGTATACACACATGGGTTCACATCCATGCACACGTGCCCAAGCATCCATTTATTCAGGCATTGTTGGAAAAAATTGCGCAAAAAATGCTGTTCAGTGCGACAAAGCCTCAGTTTGACGCAGTAAAGCCTCAGCACACTCCAAGAGAAGTGTCAATTTTAGCTGTACAAAGTCAGTTTGGCATCCAGGAAAAACCTGCTCAATCCTGAGTTCCAGGCAGCTATGGAATTTACATCAAAGGATGTTCGCTGCATCTGCACCTAGAGGGGGTTACAAGGTTGATCACACCACTTTGTTTGGTCTCTTAACCAGGCTCACTGGTGCCCAGCATCTCAGCCAGAGTTCGATGAGCGATGGTCAAATCTGCAAGATTCCCTTGACCCTTGACCCTTGCCGAGCCTCTGCAACAAACTACCAGGAAGTTCAAGAAAAAGTAGCGCTAGAGACTAGCCAATGTGAAAAAGTAGCACTAAGATCTGCGACAGCGATCACAGAGATGGTGAAAATTATGTGCCTAATTTTGAGTAAGAAAGGTGCAAATGGAGCATCGCTGTTTGCTGTCCATCTTGATGCATCTTCCCAAGGAACCGTTTGTGTTTTGGATGGTTCTTTGCTCATAGTGCAATTGGTAGATTTATTTGATTCAACTTGGAGCCAAAAGGATGCAAGGAAGTAGAAAGTTATACAAGGGAAGAAAGATTCTGAGGAACAATGGCTTCAGAACACGATTTGGATTGAAATCAAATCTCTTTGATGCAGCATTTCTAGTGAACTTTGCTGCCGAGCTTGACTGAGACTATGAGACTTGGTGGATCCTTGGCTGGAGTCCACCTGAACGCAATGGCTTCGCATTTTTTTGTTTTCCAAAAAGGAACATGGGTTTGGTCAAGTGTGACCCAGCTGCCACTCAGCTACCAGAGCTGATGTAACAATATGTCCTGGATTTTGTCAGTGACAGATCCCAAAAAATAAAGGGCCCTCTTCTACACTTCGGCAGAGAGGAGTAGGGACAACTGGACAACTCCATTGGGCTGAATTTTTCTATAGGTACGGTAACATACTTATCACAGGTGAGTATGAAAGTAGAACAGCTACTGAGCATGCAGCATGCAGCCATTACCTACAAAATTACAAAATCTACGGAAAAATCCATTTCTTTTCAGCCCGCGGATCACAATCAACCGCGGCTCTTTAAGCCAATGGTGGATCGAAGCTCGAAGCCAAAGTCTTCTGCGGGGTAACGTATGCGTCGTCTAGGACGGCAGCCGCTGTGTGATTGGCATCCACCACACAACTAGGAAAGGTGGTGCACAGGAGGCACAGCGAAATGTGGTCAACAGTACAAGCTCCAAACGAAGAGACTCTGGCAAAGAATCCAGGAAACATGAAACAAGCGCATTTAATTTGATCAATTTCAGCATAACCGCTCTGAGCAGTGGCAAATCTCTACTATTTCTGTAATATTTATCATTGATCTGCTTCATCAGCTAACTCTACGTCTGGGAGCTGGAAGATGATGCGTTACTTTTCTTGATTTAAAATCAACAATTTGCCCAGGAACACTTCCTTGCGGGAGTGTAGCTGGAATACACCACTGGCGCTCCACAAATATTCAAAAAAGGTTCCCAACAAGGACACCTCGCTTTGGGAGGCCGTGGATTCGCACAGATTTCTGCAGCGGCAAAGGGGTGTCGTTTTTTTCAACGGTCCTCCGATTCCACTTTCAGGTCTGATCGTGCGGGAAGAACTGGATGAGGTGGATTCGTGGGTGCAGAGACTGAACTCCTGAAAATGGAAATCAAAGGCTGCAAGCTAATGATCTTGATCAAAAAATTCATTCAGAAAAATGGGGGAAAGCTTCCAGAACTTTTTGGAGATGTTTATCTTCGGCTTCCAAGTTTTCAGCAAATAACTAACTGTTGGCGGTGTTTTTTGTTAATATCATGTCACAAATGGCTTGTACATTCATGTCACCAGTGTTACAATCAATTTCAAATCTCCCCTTACCAACCTTGTCTTGGTCGGTCGTTGAGCACCTCCACCAGCTCGCTGGAGAAAACCTGAGTTTTTGTTTCGGGCACTGTAAAAATCATTATGGAAATTCAAGGATTTTTTTGGGGGAAACAAACCTTACCTTAATTTTTGGGCCGAAAATCCAAGCTTAGTGAATCTCTGGAAAGAATCAAAAATCCTGTGGATCCCAACTATTCAGCCAAGTTGGTCGCTCTTCAGGACCTCATTTTGAACCCCCCCCATTTTCAAGTGCCATCAAGCACTTTGGTAGGGTTTTTCTCACCAACCCATTTGAAAAAATGTGTCGTGAAATTTTGCATCATTTTTCCAATTTAGGGATAAAAAAAACGCAAAAGTTTGAAATGTTTGAAACTTGAAACCACCACCTGGACCTAGACTCCCACGAACTCGCGCAAAAACGTGAAGGCTCTGAGGCCATCCGACGGAAGAAGTTGTTCATACTTGCAGTTGCACCTCGTTTCAGCGCCGCGGACCCGGTCCGAGCAGCATTCTCCTGGACGGTTTTCGGAACAACACATGGCATACCATGATTCTCCAATGTATGGAAATCAAGAAGTAGAGGAGTCTTACGGGTTTTTTCTATGTTTAAAAATGGAAAGAAAATGGCATGTACAAGAAAAACCGATGATCATTGATGATCACAACGAAGACCGAAGAGAACTCCTACTATGGTGCAAAATTGGGACACGTTGCTCCGAGAGTTTCTCCTGATCGGCGGCTGTCGCAAAACATTCTTTGGCTACTTCACCTTGGGTGTCGCAAAATGTCTTCAAATGGTACAAATTGCCAGCAAGATCTAAAGATCTGAACCTGAAAACAAATTGACTTGGATCAGGGTTTTTAGTGATATTCCGTTTCAAAACTCTTCGTGGTGTGCAACAAGGCCGCTGATTCGGACTCGTGTCACTATAGCAAACACGGCTAGCTGCTTTCTGATTGGGTCATTTCTTGGGACACGATGACCTACAAGAGATGTCTTACCAGTGGTGATGTCGTTAGTTTCCATGTACTTTGCTGTTGTGGACGAGCTGCTACAATCCCACTCTACATCCACCAGGTCTGTTGTTTCCTGGATTCAGAGATGCAGAAGACCACAGAACGTTTCAAAGACTTTCTTGGAATTCGTGCGCTTGAAATATTCGCAGCAACAAGTCTTGGAAGGCTCCTCGGGAGGTTTCCCATTCAAATACGCTAAGAAGCGCCTTAGAATCCCAGTGTCACATCAGATTTCAGACATGTAAGTCTCAAAGCAATATCACAAAATTGATTAAAATGAACTTTGCTAGATTGCGTCATAATCATGAAAGTATGCAAATTTGGAAAGGATTGATTGGTTTGTGTACCCACCTGCCATATTCCTTGAAGGCAGGAACAGCATCCTGGTGCAGTTTTTTTTGTGGAACCCAACTGGTGTAACTCACTTGGCTGCTGCATCACAGGAGACCCCAACCTTGAACTGGCTTGTAATCTTGTGAAATTCTTCGGCGCTGAGCTTGAGAACAGTGCACCTCATGTTTGATTCAGATTTGATGGACCTGCTTCGTTGAAAGGTCAGACTGTTTCATCTTCCAAACAACTATCAATTTCAATATCAACTGCTGTAGCTGACTCAGCCCATGACTGGCTCTTCGCACGCATCGTGCCGCAGTGAACCCAGACCTCATGACTGGCTTATCCAGTTGCCCGTGATTTTGTTGAGATAATTTTTGATGACTCGACTCCACCCACACCCACTCAAGCTGCAAACCGTCCACAATGCACCTTCACAAGCCCAATCTCCAAGACCTTTTTTCAGCGATTTTTTGTTGTACAATTTTGAAGGTCAAAGTCGTCCGGAACTTTGAAGATGGAAAGAATCGAAATGAAAGGATATCCATGAATCGAAATGAATGGGATAGAATCTTGGGTTGCCAAGCCAACAGAGATTTTGTCCTTCTTGCGCACAATGTTCATTCTCTGGCTGCTGGCCTGAAGCGTGGACACCATGAAAATGATTACATGGCTCACTGAATGGTTGAAGCAGTCAAATGAAAGTTCTGTTGATATGTTCAGCGGATAATTCCTGGTAACAGGCCTTTCATCCTTAATGTATTTTCATGTTGACATCTTTTTGGAACGCCCTATGCAATGGGTGTATAACTTAAGACCACGAAAATGGCAAGTCCTTTTCGTGAAACCCAAGACGTGGTTCCCTGGCCTTTTTGGCAAGTCCAACTTGAGAGTCCTTGTAGTAGGAAAGCTTCCTGGGTCGGGGTCATACGGAAGCCAAGCCTTCAGCCTTCACTGCAAAACACCAGGATCAGCCGATGCCACCAAGATACCCATCTGTGAAGAAGAACATCTCGTGGGCTTGATCTGCCTTACACTCTTACACCATGACATCAATTTGTGGCTCCAAGGGGGAGCCAAGTCGTCGAGTGTAAGTTCCCAACACCCTGGACGAAGAGGATGTCGGCTTTGGAAATCATGGAGCTTGACAACGCCTAAAATCACGAGTTTGGCGGCTTTTTTGCACATTGAGTCTTTTGTTGTTTTTTGCAGCTTGCAGTCGTGCTCCCTGACCTTGTAACAAAGCTGCCTAGCAAAGGCAGGACCCTCCTTCAAGCGTTATGGACACTTTGTTGGTGTGCTTTGTTTCACAAAGTGTCACTTCATCATTCTGACTTTCTGAAAAAAAATCTCTGACATTCTGCGTTTTCTTGGCTGATTTTTTCATGAAGCTTTCACTTCTCCTGATCAACCACCTGGAAAAAGCCATGCTTCCTGGCCAGCAAAAAAATCCCTCCGGCAATTCCCGAGTTATCTACATGAATCTCATTATCGGCATGAGCAGTTGCATCTCCTTAGCGCTGGCATGGTGATTTCATAGCGAAGCTCCACCTGAGCTGCTCCATCCAGCGAACGGGTGGGAACCAGTGGTTCAATGGATGGGCGTTTTCCCGGCTGAGAATGAGACCCGCAGAGGTTCAGAGAGGAAGCCCAAAAGCTCAATGTCTTCTTCTGGGGTATGCCTGTCGCCATAGGTCCATAGGTAGCTAGTTGTTACCTGCTATGTGTAGGAAGACATAGCAGCCTCTCATTTTTTGCCCTTGGATTTGTCAAAGGTCTGTTGGCTTCGAGTTTGAAAAAGAGATCAGCCCAGAACGTTAGATTTCATCTGTCACAAGCTGCCTCTTTTGCTCTTCTAGAGCATATTGGGCATTGCGTTGCACCTCAATTCTTTCTTTCACAAGCTGGTTGTGTCTAGTTCGCTCTACCAAAGATGATGAAGCTACCCCATGATTTTTCACTCATCGTAACGGCGATGAGCAGCAAACCCTCAAGGCTGTACCTTGGTGGCAAGTTTTTTTTCGCTCACATCTGATCACCTAAAGTTTCTTCACCACATTTCATGCAACAAAGTTGCGACTGGAGATGTGATGCTCTCGTAGATATTCCTTCAATGCTGCCAGCTTCGTAGTTTCCTGACACAAACGAGAAGTGTTCACAATTATGTCCTACATGCATACACTATGTCATCCTTAAGTCACTGTGCAATTGATGGACAAATCCTGCAGTTAATATGCTTCAACATATCCCAAAAAATGCCTACTAATGTCACAATGAAAAAACCATCCCATGAGTCCCATGATGAGAAAATAGAAAATCACGTCGGTCCTTCGACCTGGCAATTGACAAGCGTGTCATTGAGGTGGTGATGCTACTGACGATGGACCTGACGATTTGCGATTTGCGGGCGGCTTGGTACAAGCCGTACTCTTCCACCATCCAAACAACCCATGGGTCACAACTCACCCAAATTGTTTTTTTGTTGGAAAAAATCATATTTGAGTTCTCGGCGCAGAGAAAATGAAGCAAAATACCAAAGAGCAAACTGCAAAAGTTCGCTCATACCTGCAAATATCACCAGATGTCCTTTTTTGGCACTATGACAGTATGGCAATCCTGAAATCACCACCTGGCATGCATCAAACCCGTAAATGGTTGAAAACGACCTATAAGTGTTGCAAGAAATAAGTATCACCACATAGAAATACCGATATGTAAAAGAATGCAATATAATATCTGACATATCCCAAACATCATCTCCAGACATAGATCAAGAATATTTGGCCCTAACTCAGCCCCCTGCACATTCGCTGGAAAAACATCTGTGGAGCTTGCCTCAACGTCGACAATCGCGCATTCTTTGACCATGCATAAACTTCGCGCCGTTCGTCAACTCTTTGAGTTCTGGACAAATTGGGTTAAGCTCCAGTGAAAGCAGGTGACATACAAATAGCTCCATTCCCTGCAAGTTGAAATTGTATACATGGTTTCTAGTTGGCACGGTAATTAGGCTTGTAAAAAGTTTGGTGTCGCTGGATCATAAAGTCCAAAGCGAATCAATCTGAATCAAATGTTCTTCTCACTGCCAAATGACGCGCATGTTCAATGAATCTGCTCTCCGTTTTTCCCAGGCTGCCGACTGGTCTTCAAATTGTGGTGCTCGCAACCAACTGTTGTCGGCTGGGGTGACAGAATCTGCAATCCCATACCTGGCTGTAACGCAGTCAGGGAGTAGCGCATTCGGTGGAGGTGAGACAACAAGGGGAGTTCCATGGCTTTCCATTGTGTCACGCAAGCAGAGAGCTTCCAAAGTCACAGGTTTGGGTTCATAACTCATAACCTGACTTGGGTTGAGCTGGGACTTGCTTTTTGGACCACTGTTAAAAAGGCCTGCAGATGCAGCAGTTGTAGGTGTGATATCACCACATAGAACATGTTGTGTTCACTTGTGTTTGATCCTATCAAGAATCACAAATACGTTCAATTCATCAAACAGCCAGTGCGGCCAGCAGCATGCCAACACCTAAAGGAAAGTGGCAACCAAAAACTCCTCTTACAAGAGTGGCTTGGCACCATTGCAACTGAAAACGTGATTGCTAGGCTGCTAGGCATCCCAACATGATTGATCCAAACTAAAAACAGCAGGATCTTGCAAATGTCCAAAACTATTCGGCTGACCTGTGGACATCCACAAGATTTCGCAGCTCCATGCTCCAAGTGGAGAAAGGGATGAACAAATTTTTGTACACTAAGTCACTTTTTCAGGCACCTCTGATTGGAAGTAATGATGAATCAAGACTTTCACACTGTCGGGGAGGCGGTTGACGTTCAACAAACGCCTCATATTCGCACATCTGTCCACTTTATTCATGTCCGAATCAAGTACTTGGAAATTCGCGATACAAAAGAGCCGAGATTAAGGTTGCCGCCAAAGACGCATCATTCGAATCATGCGCAGGCTCTTGACCTTCAAAATGCTCCAGTGTACAACTAATGGTCTCATGGCATCTCAGGCTAAGTCAAAAATGGAAAACATCTGAAATCTCTGGATAAAGGTAATCATTTTCCATAGATGCAAGAAAGGAACCTCTGCACCAGTGGTATTTGAGACTCTGAAGGAAGAGGCTATAAGAAAATCTGCAGCTATGAATAACTATATGATCCGTTTGTGAAATGACCTGGTTCAAGCCGGGTGCCCCGGCTGTCTTGCCCATACGAGCCGCATTCAGACTGCCAACTCCACCAATGGCCACCTGGATTGATGTAGTTTTCCGGTGCAAGAACTGAAATGATCAAAATCTCTGAGTTTTCGACTTCAGCCCAGTCAACACAAAGCATTGACACATCCTGAAGATCAAAGATATGACTGATATGATAGTTGACACACCCGCACGTTCGTGGATGAAATGCCACATCTATATTCAAACGAATATAGCAGCACCGAATAGAATAATTGTGACGAATTTAGCATCGGAACAAGTGTGTTTCCAGTTGTAGACTCGAAGAAGTCTACCTCTGAGCAGCAGACCAAAGACATCCAAGTTTTGGCATAGTGAGGTAGAACCTGAGTCAGTTTCAACCCATCCCTCTCCAAAAAAAAAACAATGAAAGCATTCGAAAGCAAATCCTCATCCATTGGTCCATGGCTTTGTTCAAATTCACTCTTTTTTTGGTAGAGATGTCAAGTGCTGCACCCTGCCTTCTTGGGCCTCATCTCAATTCTTTCACCGGGTAAGTTGTAGCCGGTGAAGCACGAGAGAGGGAAGTCAATAGACCAAAAGAGGCGAACCTGGATGGGTGATGCTCCAAAGGAGCATGCTCGACCCTAAAAAACCATGGAGTCAGGCAAGCTATGACACTAAGTAAATGTAAAAACGTATGAATGAAGAAAATGAATCATCCATCAAGCAAGCAAAGAATCAAGCAATCAAGAAGCGATCAGGCAATCAAGTGAGCAAACAAGCAGTCAGTCAATCAATCAATAAATCAACCAATCAATCGATGAAGTCTATCCAGAGTTTGCTTCTCTAATCATTGCATTGCATCATCAATGATACGTCTCCTTTCTCTTCAAGACAAAAGCAATTCAGAAATTGTTCCGCATCGCAAAATTACAAAACATCAAAGCTGATACTAGGGAAATGACGATCCAACCAACGACATCGAGAAATGCGGACTCGCCAATGTCAAAGAAGGCCAACGGAATCATCTGAGTCTGCTCGCAGTTTGATTCTTGCTGGAAGTAATCACAAGAATCCAAATGACTCCTGAAGCAGGCACATTTTGGCAGGTATCAAATCAAAGAATGCTGCCGTTGAGGCCAGCACAATGCATTCGTAGATCACGAAAACGCAAGCCAAAGAGTCCCAGCCTTAAGACTTGGCACCATAACAAAGCTTGTGTCTCATATGCCATGTGCACTGCTCCACATGAAAATCTCAACTACATCGCTTCTTCCTTGGTGCCTGTGCCCTAAAGAAGAGGAATCCACGAATCCCCAAGCAATGGAATCCATGCCAAAATCGTTTTTCAGAACTTCATCCTGCAATGGAATCTGCAACTCGGCTACCCAGCAGGAGCGAACAACTGCATTCGGAGAGAGCATCCAAGGTGTCATACAGTTGTTCACACGGTTCACACACCTTGCCATCTGCATCACAGACATGACAAAAACATACAAAAACATTGCCTCCGAGTTTGCACTGTGAATTTCTATCCCTCATTTCGCACCAGATACCACACACCACTTTACTGGCCTTTGAGCTGGTCCAGGATTACCTCCAATATCACTCTCCGCGCCCTCGGCATCTGAACCTGGCTCCGGAAAAAACAAACATCTGACTTTTGGGGGGAAAAAAAATCTGCTGGTAATTGCAACCATGGGCCTTCTATGGACTCTGTCTCATCTTGTTGGTACAATGCAGTTGCAACTGCAGCACTTGGGTCCTCCGGTCCAAGAACATCTAAGAATCCATTTGTAAACACAGGATAGTTGATGCAACGCACATCGAACAGAAAGAAGGAGAGCGTGCCTGTGCTTTCAGTCCTTCCATGGTCCTTGTTAGTGCAATGTTGCAAAGTACTAAGGTTCAAGCGCAGTGCTTTCCATTTAAAACGTAAGCTGTCTCAAGCCGTTTCTGTATGCTACCCGGCTACCCCTTTTCCATTCCGACAACACATCAAAAAGAACATCTCACCAAATCTGGATGAAGAATCAGTGACTTTTGGCTAAGGCCACGGCTTCCAACGTTTCAAGAGATCATATGTTCTCTTAGGATATCCGACCTCAGGGTCTCTGCCAAAGAACAGCAAAAAAAACAAGGGTGGATGTGGACAGCCTTCATTGCAAGCTTCCTTACCCACCCCAACATGGTGAGATTTTCCCTCCAACCGAGTGGCCTCATCCGCTTTGCTTGGAGGAACTGGTTCGCTCCTTGCACGTAGACTTGGACCTGCTTGCAATCATCAACAGCCATGGCTTGAACTTCTGACTTTCCAAGGAAGCCTAGTGAGTGCTTGGATATTGCTGAAGTCATGAGACATCAGCAAACGGTAAGCTGCACTAAGACTAAGTAGATCTTGGGAGGTATCGTATTTGAACAGCAGCTTTTCTCGTCGAAACGCTCATGACCTCGCCCCAAACGGGCACAGGCAGGCTCTGAAACATGTTTAATGCTCCTTGACTGCAGCTTAAACTGCCACAACAATCAGGGAAGCGACTTGGTCGACAACCTCACATATCCAATGCAAATCGCTTTGAAAGGATACGCGTTGATAAAAGTAATGTTCTCTAGCTCCAGATCATGGGACACTTGATGCTTCATCTGAACGGGACTCGCACTCGGATGATTCATCAGGTAGAGTAAAAGCATCTTGCTTCGGATTGAACAAAGACACTGCAAGAAGAGCCACGACAAACAGGCCACCCGAAAGCATCCAAGCAGTTCTTGCTCTGTTGTTCTTCAGCAACTCTCCAATGATCAAAGTTTGTGAAATCCCAAGGACCTGGCCACCTGACATACATAAGCCAGCCAATGTACCTTCACCCGTTGGATGACCCACTGACACTGCCGCTTCAAATGAGATTGGCATCAATGGTGTTGCGGAAAATCCCAAGCCCGCAAAGGCCAGCAAAAGAACCATGAAACCAGTAGAGCTATTGCCCAAGTATACTGCACTCAACGTGGCCAGAGCGGAGAAAATCACGCAGTTGATGCAACATAAGGCCAACACCGGTTTGTGTTTGCCTGTGAGTCCAACTATGATAGACATTAGAGCTGCACCAACGACACCACCCACAGTGCAGGCCACACCAAACATGGAAGCTGCGTTGGAGTCAAAATTGAAAGGTTCCACCAGCTGAGCAGCTAAAGTACTCAAGGTGTTGAAGGAACCTAAGCTACAAGCAAAGGAAGAAATCAAACACCAAAGTCTTCCATTGCACAATGCAGCCTTGAGCTCCTTGGCAAAGGATTTTCCAGCATGACGGTGAGATGATTCTGGACTTGGTGGTCTGCTCGGGGAAGCATGGAAAGTGCCCACAATGAGGAGAAGTGCAACTGTTGTCCAACACAAGTGCACGTACAACATGTTCTGCAAACCAAAAGCAGCCGGAAGAACAAATCCAACAGCTGCTCCAATTGGCATAGCCAACGAGGCGATGGTGTCCGCCATGACTCGTTGGTAGGGCGGAAACCAGTCCACAGCTATCTTCGGAGGCATGTCTGTAAAGAAGGGTTGACCAATAGCAGCCAATGTCTGCCCAGCCATCACCTGGTGAGTTGTGGCAGTTCAGTATCACTTCTTTACTAAAAATACAGTTTGCTGTTTGATTTCCCCTAAACTGGCTTCATTTTGAATCCCCAAATTGCGGCCAAAAACACCAGGTAAGCGCTGTTGGGCGATACTGGTTGAACACAACGAAGAAGAGCACCCAACATCTGCAATGAGCCTCCCATGATCAGGGCATGACCTCGGTGGGAGAACATCCATGATACAATTTGGATACACAGATCCTGGATAGATTGTGTATCCTGGGTATGTATTCTGGATAATCTGTCTTTGGATCTTGATACACTTTGATAGACACCCGTATTTCCCATTTCATGCCATGAACCGTTTTCATTAGGCATGACGCACAGCGGGCAACCTAAGAACCCCTACGGCAACCCAGCACATCCATGGCATACGAAGCTGGAAAATTGGCCGGCAAATATACCTCGGATTACACGTCCCAAAGAACACTTCACTTCATGACGTGCCAAAGAACAGTTGGTTTTTCTTTCAATTCCCAGCATCAGCATCGTCTTCCATTGGTTTCAAATTGTGAAAAACGCAATTCCAATGCTTTCTTCTGGCTGAGTTGCAATCATGAATACCAGGGACAACAGATTCACCCATGTGGAGGAACAACCAAAGCTGGTCTTGACATCCTCTTCGATCGGTGCGAATCCAATCCACATTGCTTGATTTGCCATGCACCCCAACGCATACAAACCCAGCATCCGCCAACGTTTCGGGTCAGCACCCCAGGGTGGTGCATGTCTAGTATCCTCCGCCGGCCCAGCGCTCTCTGACTCTTCCTTGCCCACCTTGGCAGCCGAGGAACTCAAGTGTGGTGTTACTCATGTTGGTGCTACTGATGCTATTGATCCAGTTGATCTGGTAGAATATCCCATGATTTGCAAGGTTTTATACCTCCCAGGTGGTTGTTTGGGTATTTTCTTCCATCAACAGTATCTATCAAATCTTAAGAAAATTCTCTTCACAAATCTGAGGGATGCGGCACCAACATGTCCATCATCTGGGGCAAAACTCGCAGGCGCAGCAAGCCATCATGCTCCAGAATCTCACCATCCACGTTGAAAAGTCCAGGTCGCTCGAAGCGGAGTTCAATGGCTGTCACTTGTTTGGACTCCCAGATGGCCTGGAAAAACATCCAGAAGTTCAGGAGGAGTCAAGACGTTTCATGTAAAAAAGCATACATTATCACCTACCAACATCAAGTTGCTGAATAGAACATCAAGTTTTCTCAAGTCACTAGTGCTTAGAATCTAGAATACTGCAGCATACAAAAAAAATCGTTGAATTGTTGTTCAAGATTGAGGTCAGTAGCATGAGGTATGACAAGGCGAGATGTAAGATTGCAGTCGATCCTGTAGAATGTAGAATCAGAATGTACTGAGACGTCTAACGCGACAAGTCTTGAAAGCTAGGAACTATATAGGCCATAAAGTTCCCATATACTACAACTATCAACAACTAACTGCTGGGTTTTTCATCTACATTTCGCATATCTCTATGGTTTTTCCTGTCCATTCCTCTCCCCCGTTTTTTGTTACCGGTTTTTTTTATCCCCTCCTGATCCTCGGTGTGAGCCCCATGAGCCAGCTTCAAAAAGCCAGCCATGAGTTCATCCACCGTTGCAAGCGAGGAGATGCTGGAAAACTCCACCAAACCATCATCCAGTTGCGCCTGCCACTTGGCTTTGCTGCTATTTTTTGGTTCACCAAACAAAATAAGGATTCCTATAAAAATACACTTGAATCTCTAATGATTCATGCCATGGGTTGATAGGGGTTTTTTGGGGATTGGGACAGAAAAAATACAAACACACAAGAAGGCTGAATGTAGTTGGATGCGAGATAATACACGTATGTCATTGGTCAGGAGAGCCTTCTCGAAGGCCGTAAAAGTCCGTTCACGCTTCACAGTATTGTTTGGTCTTCAACATATTTCATGTTTATGTTGCCAAATAAAAAGAATCATTGATGCAAAACAAGCACTGCACCTGTGGAACAGCTCTGAGCTTGTCGTCAAAGTGCTGGCATAAACCAACACTAGCTCCAATGCAGGACACATTTGAAGACTGTGTTGTACCATCTGCAAAGGTGAGTTTGCACTCGAGTACATGTGCTTCCTTGCGCAAAATCATCCAAACTGCCGTGAGATCAAAGCGAGCAGGACCCATCCAGCGCAATGGTTCTGCTACTAGGTCCAGTTCCGCCAGCAGTCCCACATAGACTTGCATAATAGCCACCAAGCGTTTGTTCATGACCTCCACCTCAAGCAGATCAACAGCTTCCAGACGACCACCAGCAATTCGGTCCAAGGACCATTCGAGCACTGCATCAAGTTCAGACCACACCGATACCTCTTCACCCCGTCGCTGCATATTTTGTCGCAAGCTTGCTGCTAATCCATTGCCAGTGCCTAAGGGAATAAGACTCACAGCCACACGTTGCCCGTCTTGCCGGGCAAGGAGTCCATTCACCAATTCATGGAATGTACCATCTCCTCCCAAAGTAACAGCTACTTGAAAGCCTCTCAAATCATAGGTCATACCAATCTCACGAGCATGTCCTACTCTTTCGGTGGCTACTACATGGCATTCTACGCCACGTTTTCGGAGGCCAGGCAAGACGACACCTTGCAAAATCGACTCAGCCTGTCGTTTCCCTGCATTTGGATTGTAAATCAAAAGCGCACGCTTCACAGCAAGAACTCGTTGAGAGTTCTTAGATAGGGGCGGTACAAGCTGAGCTGGTTCTGGTAAATTGAAGATGCCCTCGCAGCAAGTGTGCCGCATGTTGAAGCAGCAAAATACCAGTGCAAACACAAAGAGCACCACACCAGCGATGATAGCGATCTCCCGCCAAATCTGATTCCCGATATCAGTGCTTGTACTGAAAAGGAGCACGGGCAGCAGAACCTCTGGTGAAAAAATGCCAGTTTGGGGTACAGGTTGATTCATTTCTGAAAGTAAGCTTGCCAAATCATTGCCAAGTCACCCCCAAAATACAGCAGGTGCAACATCTAGAGATCAGCCCACAGGAGCGATCACAACATCCAGGGACTGCTAATCTCTCACGAGTCTCGTCTTCTATATTGGCAACCTCAGTGAGTTTGTGTTGGCAACAAGTGAAATAGAAATGCTCCATTGACTGAAAATCCTATAATTTGGAGAGTGTTATACTTGCATATATCAGTCTATATCTACTAGTGTCACGACACCACTGGCACATTTCATTGTAAGCCTCAAAATGCTCCCCAAAGGTCCTAAAGGTCAAAAACAGCACACAACTCTTATTGATGGGTGGGGTGATCATCAGGGCCAACTTGAGGATGCAACATCCACGGAGATCTCCGCAATGTCGGCGCCCCACCATTGCTTGACACCAGCAAGCTCCACATGACTGGGAGCCACTCCAGCCAGAAGTGCCATGGGTGGTGAGCCGCCAAGCAATGAATATCCACTGGACATAAATTGCTGGAAGCGGGAAGTCGGTTTTTCTTGCAGCCTACTATGAAAATCTTGTAAAAATGTGTGTTTTTATCAGTGCCTCCAATTGCAATGGTGTTTTGCGCTTTTTAGTCCTATTGTGAGGCGAGATGGTGACTAAAAGTAAGGGATGAAACTAACGTCCCAAAAAAAAACTCATCTTGTCGACCATGTCCATAATCATGGTGTATTCCGTCTGCAACACTGATCTTGAGAAGATAAAAAAAATTCACATTTAGAAAAATCAAAAAAATACCCAAAAAATCCACCAACAATTTTTCTTTACAAAAAAAAAGTCTGCTGTTGGTGTTTTGGTGTTTTGTGTTTCACCTGTTATTTTTCGTCAAAGCTTTCTTCGTTGCCTGGAAGTCCAGCAACTCCACGACTTGGAAACGGGGGGTTCGGGTCTACGGCGTCCATCGGCTTCACCTGGAGAAGAAATCCCTTTTTAGAACAACCACCCGTTTGGGATATATATATAAAACCCCTGGTACATAATGGGATATGTTATGTATGAAACCCTGGTAAATAATGGGATATGTATATAACATGCATGAAACCCTGGTAAATAATGGGATATTTACCATATCAACTCGTGATTTTTTCCAGTAACAGTATGGTGGACCCCGATTTTTCACAGATTTCCATTGGGTTTTCCTTGGGAAAAAGCCACCTCCTCGTCCTCATCTAATACAGGCAGCTTCCCATCCAACCTCAGGTATTCAAGCCAAATGATGTCTTACCTTAATTGAAACTCGACTTCAAGGATCCTGAGCTACCTGACTCTCTCACACGAGTTGGTGACTCGCCTCCCATGTCTTTCAACAACATCATGCTTGTATGCAAAGTAACTGCTGCCTTCTGAAGATGGAAAAATCAAGGTCATCTTCACTATCTGACCACATTTCCATGGGTTTTTGTTCGCATTCCGGCCTTGAGAGCTATGCATCACAGAGCCAGGAAGTGCCGTCATCTCCTCAAACAAATAAAACGAACAGCCAGGAAGCTGCAGAAGAAAAACCCATCAGAAAGTAGTCATCAAGGTTATCTGAGGCCAAGACATCATCCTGTCCTCTTCCAGCTTGGGAACCATGAGCCTTCGCAGTGTCTCACTGTCTTTTTCTTCCAAAAATCGGAAATGGCAAGTGCAAAATCATCTCCTAAGATTCCACAACAAATTGCTGTTTGTCATGATCATTCCCAAATCTTCTGTTAAACAAAACAATTTCAACCATTTTATTTCACTATCGTAGTTTTAGCCTAAGTCGTAGTAGCCGGCCCCGCGGGTATATAGTAGCATTCTTCACAAGAGTTGTCATCGATTTCATCAGGGTTCTCAGTTCTCATGGTTGATTTCACTATCGAGCTCTCATTGATTTCGAAAAGTTATACCAATGAGTGTTATTATCATTCGTTTCAAAAAAGAGGTATCACTGATTTCACGAGGGTTTTCAACCATTATTTTATTCATTCGTTTCACAACTGTGAGTTATCATCTCAACATCGAAATCCTTTCGGACGAAAACTGGGAGTCCAGGTCAAACAGGTGATGAAAACCATCAATTGTTGGTTTGGTTTGGTGGTTTGGTGGGATTCCCAAACCAAGAATCCCTTAAGACTCTCCCTTTCTCCCTTTCGGTACGGTGTCCGTGCCAAAAAAAAAATCTCAACCCACCGGGGTTTGGATAAAAAGCATAAAAAAGCACCTTTGGACCCACAACACCATTTCTGTAGTGAAAAATATCAGTTTGTAACAACTTTTAACCCATCAATAGTTTTGCCACCAGTTTTCCATGGATATAAACTAACCACCAATTGGCGATTTATATTGAATCCTTTCCAAAAAACAGTAGGGTTTTCCAAAAAAACTCGCCTGCAAATATTCATGATGTTCCTGTACACGTCTCGCCAAGGCTTGGAAGCCCTGGACAAAAAAAAAACGTCGGAGTTTCAGCTGCAGGAAATGGTAGAGGAGAAACGACCCTTTCAAGTCCTGATCCTTCATGTTGATCCTTCATGAGGATAAAGATGTTTTTCTGAAATATCAAATTTAGAAAATTATGAAGTCAAGTATCTAGAATCTACATACATTGATGTATCTTCTTCGATTCTTCAATAAGATTGATTCAATGCCGGGCATTTTTGCACTGGGCGATTCCCTCAAATTTCACTCCCTGACCTCCAACAGAACTGCATCGAAGTCAGTTGCCTTGTATCCTGAGGCCACGAGGCTCAACAAAATCACCACTAGGGTCACTAGAACCAGCCAGCTGTCAGCTGTCCCTTCTTTCTCATGCGACTCCGCTCATTTGGGCTACATTTTGTTTTCTAGAAATCTCCAAAAACGACTCTAGAAACGCCCCCCGAAGTTTGGGGGTGTTTCTAAGTAGAGTTGCAGGTGGAAACAAGACATTTCCCCAATAAGATGGGAAAAAAAAAAAAACAGCCCACTAAGTTGTCCACCTGACGGGGAGCTGCTTTTCTTCGCTCCCGGTCTGAAGTTGCTCCTGCACAAGTGATGAATTTTCAAATTCACCTATCAGCTTTTGGGGGGTTGCTGGCAGCTTTGCACCCAACTAAAATCACCAACAAAAAAAACGCTAAGCACTGGAGATATCTGGAAATTCCATGGGGAAAAATTCAATACAATTTTTGTTATGGCTCTGAGAGTTGGACTTGGCCATCGCCTTGGAAACAGATCAACGGCCAACGATGGAGAGTCTCACATTGCGGATGTTAACAAATATCTCAAAAATGAGGAGCAGGCTCGCGGATCGGCCGCACAAATTCCAGGCTTTATTACAGGGGTCACTTGTGTGAATTTTGATTGATCCTGATGTTACTACATCTCCCAGTTGCAGGTTTTCAGAGGTGGGGGTTTCACAACTCCTGTATTTTTGAGATGGTAAATGATCATACAGGAGCCGGGGCACTGTTCCTACCTGAAAATAGCTTTCAGCGAGCAAAAAAACTGTCAAACTTCTGGAAGCAGAAAAAGTGAAGAAGTTACCTGGATGAGTACAAAAACACACCAACACTTTCATCATGCTGGTCTCCAGCTGGATTTTCCAACAATTTCAGCAATCAACTGCCCCTGCCGTTCGTTACTCTTTTTTTCCAGATGTTTTGTTGGTGAGGCTCCATCAACAGTTCCTGGCTGTCGGCTGTTAATTGGATCCACAAGCCTCCAAGATTTTCCCCAATTTTCCCAGCCTCCATTTGAGAGTGTTTCAACCTGAGGCCATGGGTGACCACGTAAGAATAAGCGGCCCGACTCACTGGACATGCAAGTTATCCAATCTGTGAATAAACGCCTTGCAGCAATTCATTTTTTGTGCTTCCGGAGCAGCCTTTGGGATGAAAAGTTCCACGCAGGAACTGAAATGACACTTGGAAATGTGACAAAGTAGATTGATAGGTAAACAAGTTGCGACTCCGCACACTTTGTCAGAGTCTGATGCAACTGAAAAAAAAAAACTACCCAACCGATTGAGAAATGAGATTCAGAACTATCTTCTGCTCTCTCAATGATCGCGCATGATTAAGGAACGATGCACCAACCAATCTTTCAGGATCTCGTTTTGAATCCTTAAACTCCAACTCCAACAGAGAAGACAAAGGTGGATCCGGTACTCGTGGAAGGGGTTGGGGAATGGATGAGATTGGTTGATCGGAACCATCCGGAACCAGTGGTTGTTGGCAAAGCAAATCATGTGTGGGAATTGGGCATGGATTGTCTGGTAGGGTATGATGACCCTCTTGCAAGTGGAGACGTAAGTGAACCACTTCGTGTAATGCACAAATTCGCAAGTTGCATCTGTCTGACTTACCACTGAAGTCAAAAAAGGACTTCCAAAAATTGCGCTGAACATCAAAACCCGCAGATTCAAAGTGCTGCCTGCAATTCAGAAAAGATGCGCACCATGGAGCTACAGAAATCTCCATAGAGTTCACCATTGTAGGTGGTGTTTTGGCATAGATGTAGAATACACAGGATTTACAATCCTTCACTCTGACCTGCTGAGCTGCTACCCAAAAGGTACAGTTTTCACAGTCACGAAAACACGCAGGTCCATCAAATGCGGTCAATACTACTAAGCAGTTCTTACAGGCATCTACAAAAACTTGCCCAGGTGGATCACAAATGTAGACTTCGCAATTGCAAAGCTCTTCCAGATTAACTTGTTGTTGGCTTAGAGATCCTTGCTTTCGAACAATGATCTCTGACGTGCGTTTGCTGAGAAAGAAAGGGTTCAAATCAGGATAGCCTCGCTTAAAGTTTGGAAAGCTCATCCCTTGGTCTAATGTGCCATATACGTTGAAAAATCTCTCTGCTTCTGACTGTCCATAGCCCAAATGTGTGCAGAGATACATGTTGAGATCTTCCTCGGAGATCTTTATCGAGTCTCCGTTGATTTGCTGAAATATTGCATGTATCTCCTTCTCGGTTGATTTTTTAGAGGCTCTGGCAAGGGGAGACAGTCCCTGTATGCGAGCACGCTGTGGTCTGGCAACGGTCGAAGACACCACGATGGGCTGGACAGAAGAAATACCGCGGCGGCAAAAACCAGAGAAGCACTCACAGGGCCAAGCCCAAGCTAAACATCCAGGCATTAGTACATTGCAGGGTAAATCATAAGTCCCCAGTGATCTCAAGTGTATACAAAGCCTGAACCAAACCCCTCAACTTTCAATCATGTGATCATGTGATCTAGATCTCAAGTGATGCTTTCAATTTCCTCAACTTTGACTGTCGAGTCCCGCAGATCTTTCTAAGGATTCAAATTCCAGGTTGGGAGAGATGATGAGTCCCGGGATTCGTATTTGAATTTCAAATACGAATTCTTAGAGAGATCTGCGGGACTCGTCATCTCTCCCAACCTGGAAACAAAATGTCGACACGACCTCTTTGCATCTTCACGTGACTTCATTCCAGGGATGGACAAATATGCAAATATCGACAAATATTTGACTAGGTGCCTTGAGCCACAGAATTCTTCACGGCACAGTGGTACCAGCAGGGTCACAACAAGTGCTTCCTGGCATTCAATCAAAAGCTGCAAACGCTGCCTCGTTGATGATCGCTTGCAGAACCATCGCCGGTGTGTCCTTCAGCCACACGGGCGCAAAAATGCAAAATTCACTTCCCTTTTTGAAGACTTCAAAAATTGAAGCGCAAACAGTCGCTTGCATCAAAATTCCTGCTCATCGACACTAAATCTCACTGGCTCTCCAGCAATTTCTGCAGGCTCCTAGCAAAACGTTCTTGGGTTTGTTTGTGTGCTTTTCATCAGAAGGGCTTTGCTTCGATTTCATGATTCACTCTCAAATCCAGTCAATGTGCTTCCATGATTATGTGGTCCTGAAGATCCGTAAAAAGAGGATTCTGCAAAATCTCTGCGGCCTCGCCCAATTCATCTTGAAACATCTTGAAACCATTTAATTGATGCCAGGGCAATGTACATATGAATGGCAACACTTTTTCAAAGATTCCATCCAAGCTCTAGGGAATCTACGCTTGATCGTTCAGCTGGAGCAAGCTTCAAACAGCTGCCTCCGCCGTCGAATCAAAAAAAACACCAAAGTTTCGTGGCCAGTCTGAAGGTTTGAGGTCAGAACCAACCAGCTCCAAAACTGCTCTGCTAGTAACCTTGGGATGGTATCAATGTTAGTCGATTGAAAATCCGCAATTGATGAGTCTAAGATCTTCACTTTGCCCAACTTCTTTTCCAACAAAGGACCAAGTGGTGCTGTTCTTGTAAAGCCTCAGAGAAATGTTGCAATCTTTCACCTCCTGCCACTCAAGATGCACGCGAATCAGCATGGCGGCGTCTCGATTTTTCACTTGTTTGGGGTGAGCCATGGGCCATATGACCTACATGGTACCCTTCTTTAGGATCCCGAACAGGAAGCCAGTTTTGGATCTATGCACAGCAAGTCCCCCTGCCAAGCATCGGGTTAATCCACTGGAAAGTCGTGTGCCAATGGTATGCCTTGCATGCCGCATGCCTCCAAGCGGGTGGGACGCCGACCAATGCAAAGTCCAACGATGAGACCCAATTGCTCCTGCAGTTTACAACAAACGAGCAATGCTTTTTCGACTCGTTGAATCGTTGAAGTAACATAAATATCATATCAAAGCTGATTTGATATCTGAGCAAATCCCACCAACAGCTTGCAAGGTTTACATGAATCTCCTCTGTATCAATCCCAGATAAGACAGGTCGTCCAAAAGCCTTCAGAAATAAGTGTCCCATCAAAGCGCTGCACTGCTGCACATGCAAATTGCTATACAAAATCCCCCAGGACAATTTCACAGCATAACCTCCGAAACAAACGAGTTTCCTACCATTTCGGCCACGACACATCCGTAGGACCAGACCTTTTTCGTAGGTGGTGAAAAAAAAACAGCCACCATAGACTGGCAGTAAGTGCACAAGAAGCAATGAGTGTAACAAGGTCCCTAGAGAAAGAGGTTCAAAATTTCAAAAGCTCTTCAGATTCAACAGCCAAGTGGCATCAATGCTTTGGTTGTAGGATCTTGATCCAAGCAAGAGTTCAGGAGCCCGGTACCAACGCATCCCTACGTATTCAGTGAGGCATTTGGAAAGAGCCCCAGCATCCCCAGCATCCCGAGCATGACGCACGAAGCCAAAATCACAAAGTTTGGCTCGTCCAGAAGTGTGTAAAAGAATGTTGCTGGGCTTCACATCCCGATGCATCAAGTTGATATGATGCAAAAAGCAGAGGGCTTGTGCAATGTCATGTGAGACTTGTCTCTGAGCATCTTCATCCAGAGCACTGTACCTGATTGCATGCTCCAAATCCTGAGAGGCCAGTTCAAAGACCAAATACAAATCACATCCTGTCTTTGGCAGAACAATGTCCTCCAAAGCCACAATGTTTTTCCTATGTGCATAGCGTCTTACTTGCCGAAGCACTGCAATCTCTCGGTACGTCCGTCGCAGTGTGGTCAAATCATCAAGCATCAAACAGGCAAAGCAGCGCTTCAACGCGAGGCGGCAATCTCCATCTTTGCGTCGCACCAAAAAAACTTCTCCATATGCACCCGTCCCCAAGATGTGAACGGATCCGTGATTTTCGGTGTTTAAACCACTCCGTGGTGAAACACACAACGCATAGCGTTCCAAGATCTCCGGTGGCAGTTCTCGCTCATGGCTCATCTCGATGGATTAGAAATGTCTCACCTTGATCCACACCGCAAATAGAGATAGCCAAGAATAGCATATGTCTATGAGACAAAATTTAGGGTACCAAAGGGACCGCCAAATTGATGAAAATTTTAGCATTAATTCTCAGGTCCATTTTTGGTGCCCAATCATTTCAAACAATTGCCAATAGCCTAATATGAATCTTCTGCCCCTTGGAGAGGAACATCATTGATTCTAAAAGGACTCCCACACCAAGAGAATCAGAAGTCTTGAGTGTTTGGATGTTTTGATAGGTTTTGATATGGTTTTTCTGCCCCGCACCACAAAGATCCTGGATTCTTCAAATCATCAAAGTTTCAACAGCTTTTTCACCACAAGCTTTTTCACCACCAAGGGAATGATCATTGCCCAGAAGAGCTGGCAGCGGCGGGCAGAATCCTCTCCCGAGCTCCCTCAATGCGTTTCTCCTCCATAGCCTGTCAGCTTGCTAAGCACCGTTTTATACATCGAGAATCACATCGTTCTGCTGTGCCAAGTGGATTCTTCCATCATGTCTGTGGATGCCTTGAAGAAGTCATCCCCCACTGGCCCCGACAAGTTCAAGAGCGTTGGATCCTTAGCGTAGCTTTGAGACACCACGCAGCTGTGGCATGATTCAATATTGCAGTATGCCGAATTTTGACCAAATCATAGAGGACCACGATACATGATGAAACCTATTAAAGCAGTGTAAACTGTAAACGTTCACACGAAAAAACTGTGGATTTCAGGTTCCGGCAAACTCTGTGCCACGGAAGGGTGACCCTGGAGCATTCCAGGCATCCTGCTGGCGAGGGAACGTCGGACAATCACGGAAGCTCTGAAGATTTTGCTAATGGCAATATCTCCTTCATCATCTCTGCCGTTCGAATTTGATCAGAACTTGGCTTCCCCTGAGGATGGAGGATCTGGAAAGTCGACTGGCCAAGTTTCCTGATTTTTCACCTTTGGCTGCTTGTGATCCCAAGCCATTGACCTGAAGCTTCTGATTCTGGTCGAACATGATCTTCCTGGAAAACTATGGGTTTTTTCAAAGGTGGGAAAGGCCAACTGCCGCTCACAGCAGCAGCATTGGGATCGGAAACAAGGATCTACCAGTGAGAAATCATCTGAATTCACGCATCGCTACCCAAGATCCAGTCCCACCTTACAACACTCGCATTTTATCAAATGTTCAGGCGAACCTGTGAGGGGGTGAACGAAAGCCAGCACGCGTCTTTGCCGTCAAGCCCGCAAGAAAAATGATATCTAATATAGACTATCCTATCATATCCCATCTATCAAATACGCCTACCTTCTTTTGAGCGAAAACGCGGCAGATTCGGGGTGCTGACACGCCAAGAGGACGTAACGTACCTGGAAAAGAAGCCGGCCAAAGGCAGACCAAATGGCACACGGTGTGGTGTGCCATTTCGATCTGCCACACATGGCCCAGAAGGTAGCAGATTGGACTAGGAGAGAAGGTCGGCCAAGGGCAGACGAAATGGCACACGGTGCGGTATGCCGTTTCGAGCTGCCACACGTGGCCGAAAATAACCGCCGCGTGACCAGGGTGGATTCGAGCCTCTGACCGCAACGCACCGTACCAAAATTGCCTAGTGGTACAAACGGCTGCCAGACACTCAAAACCGCCACCCTAAACACCTCCTATTTCTGCCAAAAAAGGCCCCTATGTCAACCACCCCCCTCCCCCACACCCCCTCCTAATTCTCACTTCGTTCGCAAGGTGAAACTACGCCTAGCCTACCGGCTGGCTTTCGTAAAAAATTGCACCTTTCAAAAAACCCCGGTCCTGATGGCACCCTGGGTTTCTCCATCGTATTCTTCTAACTTCCTTGTCGATTCCACCTTGGTCTTCTTGGGAAAGAAGTCAGTCTTGCGACTGAAGACTTCGTGAAACTGAGATCTTGACTTTGGTTGTGTCGATTTCCTGCAGATAATTCATCAATTCACTAAACTTCAAAAATCTGATGTCGTGGTCAAGCTATGACGATAACTCGTTCTTTTTTAACGCATCCCGGTCCGGATCACCCTCCAAAACGCATTTCCACCAGCTTTCCCTTGACTTCTGCAAGGAGATGATGACCTTACATCAAGCAGTCAGTCCCATCGTTTTTGTATTCTGGAACCAACCGTTCCAATGTTTCATCAGGCGGCTTGATGCTCATCTTCCAAGTGCCAAATGGATTCCTTCAACAACAACGTCAAGGGAATTTTGACACCCTCTGCACCAACGGCAAAACACCACAAGACAGAAAACCACCTCAGTTGACTGACCCCTGTCCTCGGGCAAGACTTTCTCATGCAGCTTTCCGAGTAAAAGCACCTCAGTGCCTTTGGTCACTGTCAGCCTGAAACAACTCAAGACAGCCAGAGTTGAGCCATTCTCCACCGTATCAAGTATCCTCTACACAGGCACTTTAAAAGCTTTAGTGGCTGTAGGGTCTCTCAACATGAGTCCCTACTCCAACTCCAACCCCTTTCCGGCCTGGTGGCAGTGACGTCCACCTTGATCTCAGAGGCTTTGCACACACCAACCTCGATTTCGAGGGTCAGTTCCTGCAAGGATTGCGACCAGTAGTACTTGTCCGTGATAGCCTTAGATGCAATCAAGAAAGGGTATGACTGTATCACTTACCTCCAACATAAGCAGTTGCTAGTCATCCTAAGTCATCCTGATTTCGAAAAAAATGTCTAAGCATGTAACCCCGTTCCAGGTGCTGATGTGCCTCGGATATGATCTGCCAAATGCAAGGTAACATCTTGGTGGCGCAAAAATTCGAAGTGCAATCAGATGAGTAGATTGTCCAACAACCTTGTCTGTTACATCATCGCACAAAACAAAGTTTTCAAGTCGGTCAAGTTTTTCAAAAAAAAACATTCCCAACTCCAATCATTCCAATCCTCACGGATTTTCGGTCGGCCAAGAAGCTTCATCTTCCTGGCTTTCAAATTCACAACTTCCCAAGTTGATGGCGAAAAAAAAGTGCCCGGTGCCTCAGCTCCTCCGTCTCCTCGCTCTCCTGAATCTCTGTCGGTCCAACCACAGGAGCTGCTGCTGGAGCTGCTGCAGGAGCTGCAGAAGCGGCTGCCTCTGAGGCACCTGAAAGACATGGTAGGTAACAATGGTACGGCCATGTAACAGTTGAGCGCAGTTGCAAAACATCCAACTTCCTGTGCCTGAAGGCTCTGCATCTGGCTCCTGCAACAAATGCGGCCTTGGCGCAATCAAGTTTGAGGATGCACTGGACCTGACGAAACACGGCATTTTGGGGGCGCAACTGATGCTTCGCCAAATATCTTTGCTGACCTTGGCAAGCTACTGTTTCGACCAAGGAAGCAGGGGTTGTTCAGGCAAGGCACATTCCTTTCGGAAGACTTCAGATTCAGATGTTATAATATCATATTTCACGTATTATAATGTATTGTATGCAAAAACAATCAAACTGTTTGCTATCCTTGTTTCCATGCGGGTTTCACTATGACTTTGTTTCAAAGTGTTGTTCCTGAATCTTGCAGTTTTTCTCTCATCGACGCGGGTGTTCTATGTGGAGGCAAAGTAATCATTGCCGCCTGAGATCTACCTGAAAATGATGTTCCTCAGCTTCGCTGAGACATTGTTAAAGAATTCGCGTGGGCGCCATAATGAATCCCAATAAACCGTTCTCACAACATCTGTTGGAGGAACGAACATTGGTGTAAATGCTGTCTACGGTCTTGATAAGAAATTCCTGTCCACGCAAATGAATAGAGGCAAGAAGTTCAAAATGTGCATGTCTATCAAGAAAGTGATGCGTCATAGTAGTTGTATGGCAGGATGTGACAGGAAGATCTTCCAAGGTCTACAATGTGCACGAACCCTTTTTGGCATCGTTTGATGCTGCAAAAAAAAAGAGCTTACGGCCACAACCAGACCTTAAAAAGTCCCCAGTTCCAATGCAAAAGATAAGGGAGCCTTGCACTCAACCTCATTTCAGGAAGCTTGGTGCCTCCCGAAGACTTACAATCAAATTGAGGTGCTTGGAGAACATGATGGAACCCCAGAGGATTTCTGGGTAAAGAAATCCTCAGCCCAGAGTTCGTGGTCAGGAAAAATGCGAAACCAGAGCTACCGGTACCATCGCTAAAGGCGGGGGTACTATGTTTTTTTGGTGTACACTAGCAAAAGTCAAAGTCAAAGACGTTTCTGGCATTCACTTGGAAGGTGTAGCTTTTCCAACTGAAGCTGGTTCTCGACTCAGCATTGATAGTAGCTGCAGACCAAGAAGCATTTCGTTGTTCTTGGTGCTTTTGGAGCCTCAACTGTATATGGTTGGAAATTTTGGCAAAGGGCAAAGGGACTTCTTCTTCAAGTCAAGAACAACCTGAAAAGAACTGGAGAAAGTTGAGAAACAAAGAAAGGAAAATGAGAAACCAATACAGATCAAATAACGCCCATGTGAGCGATATTTTGATTCTCTAATCTGGAATGCATTCGAGGTTATCCAGGTCTTCCACATGGCCCGATGATGTAAACTAAACCGTTTTGACAAGCGGCATCTGGAACAACCAGAGACAAATCGTCAAAGGGCACCACAGACTTGCAGCTGTTTCGAGATATCGATCGCCGGGCCAAGCTGGCACAGTTCCTACAACAGCCGTGAAAGTAGCAAAGCATAGTACAACACAGGGAATTACAAACTCTCACTCTCACTCTCACATTGTTCTGCCTCCTGACCACAGTCGCTTTCTTTCGCAAACATCGGCCAATCCGTTGCATCAATGTGCTAACTCCTGGGAGATTCGGGTGTGGATTGGCCCGCTGCAGATGGCACAATCAGACCTGCCTGTGATAGGTGGCTGTCGCATATCCATCAGCTCGCTCACGGCATCAGAAAAGAAGGCATGCTCCGGATTTCTAAGCACCTGTCCAACAAGAGACTTCAGACCCTTGATTTGGTCTTGTTGTCATCCAAGCGAATAGTTTCACTGTTTCTCCAGTTCTGCAGAACGACTCTGATACTTTTGAGACTCATTCTACACTGGAACCACTCCTTTCAAAGTCTGGTATGATTTCTTCTTGATTACTCAGTTCTCAAAGAATTAGTCTGAGAAAGCCCGAAAGTCATCCTTTTTGTTGGTTTCTAACCAACCTGGCAAGCTTCTGCAGCTGTTGGACGAAGTGTTGGTTCTTTGTACCTTCAGCGATGGCTGTTTTTATATCATATCATTGACACTGCTACATCCGTTGGTACCTTTGGTTCCACTTCTTTAACCAAGCTTTGGACGTCAACATTCGCACGAAGTCTCTTGTTTTGGCCTCAGGCACTGGCCATGTGGACCTATGCCAATGGTGTCAAAGTTTCATGCATTTGTTGCTCAGGCTGGCACACTGATGTATTTGAACTCAGGCCGTCCCAGATCCTTGGCCGGTGCGGCCACTTTGCGAATGTCAAGCAACATATTTTCGAAAGGAGAACACTGAGCACTCAAAGCACTAAATTCCAGTACAAGCTGCTGGAGATCTGTGCATAATGCTCACAATAATATCTTCTCCTGGGTAAAAAAACAGCACGAAAACACTGCAAACAAAGAGGCGCAAAGCATTTTCGGAAATGAAGGAGTCTATTGAATCGATAACAACTTACTCTGTGCAACGCAACATTTTGCCACAGGGAACTATAGGAAATTCAGGATGGCAAAACTAATCGGGTTCGAGTTTCTGCATTTCCCTTTGAAGGGCTGCAAGTCACTGAGAGCAAAGTACAAGCAACCTGAGAAAATGCAGCAGAAATGTTGCATCTCAACGTGAAAACAGCCAATAGTTGATTCCCACTTTGCCTCATAAAAACAAAGGTTTCTGCTAGTTTCTGGGACCCCCCAACCTCCTAAGGCAAAAATGTCCGCTGGAGGACCTCAGAGGTCAAGAAGTTTAATAAAATACACAACCGCCGTGTTTTTTCAGCTTGAAAATTCCTGCTTCCAGGCCACCATAGCAGCAAGTATCTGTCACCTGCTCCGGAGCAGAATATTGAACAGGAACTGGCTGCCCAAAGCCCATTGGCCTCGGAAAGCTTCCAAAGCATGAGTTTTCAGGGCAAAAAGTCCGCTCAACAAAAAGACCAGCTAAGGTTGAGGGCATCATCCCATCGACCATGTGAACAGCATAGCCGAAATCTGCCTCAATGAGAATTGGCAGTTTGGTTGAAAGATCCAGACTTCAACCCACAATTCACGATGCCGAGGTGCAAGTACTGACTCGCCGTCAGTCTTGATAAAAATGCTCTCGGGGTTCACCTTGAAGTGCCGAAAAATTGGAGAAACTCCACACAACCAAACTGTTGCAAAATGGCCGGTTTGCTGCAATTGGCCGAGGTACATTTGAATGGACCACGTTGAGTGAATGGATGTAGTGGAGTGCTTCTCCAATTCCCTTCAGCGCATGAAGTGAGCAGGCTTCTGATAGGCCATGCTCACTATGCGTCCATTGTTGTAGCGACATTCCCTGCGGGACCGTTCCAAAGCGTCATGAATCCACGAATCCACGAATCCAGAAAAGGACACTGTAGCAATCCACAACTCCTGCCTCAATGCTGTTGAAGATGAGTGCAATTTCCTGAATCCCAAAATTGCCCAGACCGAGAACTGGAGAACTATGACCTCTATGATTCTGTTGTTTGCTTCTGGAGTGTCTGCCAACAGCTAGAAATATCTATGAAGAACCAAGGTCACCAAGCACATTCACCCTTTGGTCACTGCTTCTGCCGCCAAGTCGCTGAATGATACGTAGCTATATTGCCTTAGGATCAACGGGTCAGCTATGATCCTTGTTTTGCCATACTTTTGATATAGATATATGTATATATAGATATGAGATGTCTTAAATGTTTTGCTCAGTTTCCAACATGCCATGGAAGGACTCAAAAGTTCCGCCACATGCTTGCACTCCATCGCATCCATGTAGAAAATGCCCCTGACAAATCGAAAACCCTTGAAGGCGAGTTGAGATGCGAAGAGACGGACAAAAACCCGGCCTAAAATCAACAACATTCTCGTGGCCTTTGACAACCAAAGACATTTTGACCTCATTACAACCAGAAGCTTTAAAGATGTAAAGCACTAACCCCCAAACTTCTTGGTCAATTGGATTTGTGAATGAAAACAATATGCTATCTCGCCCAAAAAAAAACTGAGGACATCACCTCATTGTACAAATCTACGACACGCACCTGCCGCTTCACGTCTTGACAAAACGACTCTATGTGTCCTTGTGAAACTTTTCCGGTCGAACCTTGCCCGGGATCTTCATTGTGATCTGCTGAGAAGGTTCCTGCTTTCGGTTGCAGGATCTCCAAATATTTTGTTTTTTTCGACTCGAAAACAAAGAAAAACTGCAAGAAATGGGCCGGGGCTTCAGAAAAAAAACATCTGACAAATCTCCTGATCGACAGATTTCACGGCTCTTCCAGCAACCAGGAGGCCATAAACTGGGTAAAGACTCAACTCAACTCACTAGCAGGCACTGAATCTCCAACACAACTAACATACCAATTTCATCCAATTTCCAACACTTAACATACAAGCCATGAAAATCACAATCTCACCCCACGAAGATGAATTTGAGGCAGACCACATCCCTGCCGAATGGGACTTTGCAAAATCTCCCATCGAGGGGAGACGTTGTGCCTCAGGGATCCAGCCGACACAAAAAAAAAACTGAAAATGACCATTTTCCCATAGAAAAGGGACCATTTTGAAAGGAAACGAATCATCTTCCAACCATCTATGTTCAGGGGATATGTTAGTTTTCAAGGGGGGGAATATTCAACTACCAACTGCATTCAGTTACGTTTATGTGGTTTCGCTATGTTTCACTGCTGAGCCAAGTTTCGAAATTGCACCTTGCAGGCTCATTGTAAGCAGAATCTCTTGTAGCTGTAGTGCACCTTGAGATGACAACTTCCATCGCTTTACAATATGCTGGTTAAGCGATTAACAAAGCCAGTTCAAAATGTTAAAACACTCAGTGCAGCACTGCACTCCTCAGTATAAACTAACCACAACTGCGAAGCCACTGCATATTTGTCCTGCATATTTTTCTCAATGCACCTGCTGGATGTGCGGGAAAAAACCCACTTCCCAAGGGTTTAAAAGGTGCTGAAAATCTCTGATTCTCCTCTGCTCCATTGCCCGAGGTCATTGTGGCGCGGAGATCTTTACTTTTTGTTGGGGCTTTCCTCAAGAAACGAGCAATTCGTTCCAGTCAAACTTGACGATCAAAACTCGTTGATGCTTCTAATTACTAGTTATTGAAAAAAGGCCTTTACAAACCAATGTGCACTTTGTCACTGACAAAAGATGTATGTCCCAACATGTCCCAACTGCATGCAAAAAATCGACCAGATGTTTCTTGTAAGAGTGGGCTCGAAGCCTTAAGAAGGGAATGGAACCACCAATTTGATCAGAGGGGCGCTAATAATACTCCCATCTTGCCAGGCTGTGATTGAGGATCGCAGTTTGGCTCAAGACCGACAATATTCGTACCTGCACAAAAAAAAGAAGAACCAAGCTGCCAGATAAGCTAGCCTTACCCAAAAAAATACATCATGAATCAGGATAGATCCCTAACATGCATTGAAATTCTTTGTTAAGCCAGACTGATTTCCTTTTTTGTTAATCCATTTCCAATTGAAAGGAATCGATGCCTGTTAGCAAGCATGGGATCGCATCGCAGAAGGCCAGGGAGATCTTATGAGAAACTCCTTGGATCCACACAAACACTGCTGTGCAAACGTCAGCCACAGTATGCAAAGCAAACAAGAAAAAACTCTTTTTATATATCAATCCACTTACACAGGGTCGAGCTAGAAAATCTGGTAAGTCACCAAGTCATCTCCCAACTAAACCGTATCCTCAACTATGAGAAATCTAGTGCAAAACAATCCAAGTCTGTAGATCTCAATGTTTCTCCCAGGATCTTCTCCCTGAATCTGGATCAGATACCTGCACAGGTCGGCTTCCAAGTTGGGGTTGTGGTTAAATTCCATTCCACTGGTGACTCCTTTGGAAGTGAAACTTTCAGGGGGAATCCGAAAAGTGAACAGGTTGGCAGCCGTATCTTTTTTCACGACTTCAAATCAACAAAACTGCCATCATCAAAACTCATTGATGTGGCAATTAATTGGACCCTTTTCCAACTGCAAAGGGTTTTTTTCATGTTCACATCCTTGTGCTGCCATGGAACTGTAATGACAAGCTTGGGAGGCTCTATGGAAATTGTTGGCAATGGCACTCTGGAAGTTGGAGCCGCACTTGCCGACATGCGAGCTTCCTAAGGTGGTGAATCAGGAGCGCAGCCTGGTTGTTTTGAAACATGGAGATTGCTTCAGATTAAGGTCACTAGGTTTCTAGGGATCCCTAGGTTCCAGGCTGTCACTGAATTCTCGGCTGCACTTATGCATTCTGCGACCCTTTTGTAGTGCCTTGCATGTTAACAATGACATCATCACAAGACACTCTGCATCCAATCCAAACAAATCTTATGCCTCGAAGGAGTGCTATGACGCCATACAACCGAAATCGGCTGGATCGTATTGCGACCTTGCAGGGAAAGGTTGGAGCAACCTACAAAAAGAAGTTGGATTGAGAAGGGATCTTGTAAAAAAAAAAATCCAGAACCCATTGAAAAGAGAGACTCTTGGGACAATTCCATAAGTGGTGAAAAGTGATTGATGAAAAAAAAACATGGCAAGCTTGACCCCCATGCCACTCTCTGAGATCGAAACACATATGTACTCCTGGGTTGGACAGAGGGATGCGATTGAATGTGGTGACAGAACGGTTCTATCATCTGATTTCATTTTGCCATCATTTTACCCAAACTCAAAAATGAAAGTGCCCCTTGGAAAGGAGTCGAGTTTGCAACACCATGACCAGCCTCTGAGCATTGCAAAGTTTCACTCCACTTTCAGCCGAGAGTCTGTGAAGAAGCAACTGGGGTAGCCCTTTCAAAGCATTGGAAGTGTCCTCTGCATTCGGTCGAGGACCTGAAAGATGGTCTGCACCGAGACAACAATGGGATGAGACATAAGCTTAGCTTGAAAAAAAGATGTTCTACAACTCTACAACTTATCTTTTTTCAGCAACTTCAATCTCCTACATATCCAAATTTGCTTGCCAGAGTTGTTACTGTATATTTTCTTGAGCATTCTTAGCCATCTTGGGAATGTCTGGCAACACATCCTTCATCAGTTCCTTTGTTGTCCAACTCCTAAGGAGCTGGCTGAAGGGGCCAGCCTTCATTACAACACATACTCCAGAGCGGACTGTTTGACAGCTTCCGCTGGAGCCAGATGGCTTTTTTTGATCAGGCCGGAAATGTCAATAAGCGGGGCACCAAACTTCAACCTGCAGGGGTTTAACCCAACTAGCCACAACCAAAGTCATCACTTTCTCAATATCCTGACTAATCAGCAAAGAGACAACCCAAAAGCGTGGATTATGGTGCAAAAGTCTCCTGAACAACAAGGTGACAAAAAGGTTCCTGCACTTTCCGAATAAAATCTCACATTTCTATGCCACAACGAGTTCTCACTCAGCTGCTGTGGGCTTCCGGCAAAAGTGGAAATGTTTGAAGAGCATTTTCTCCGCCATTCCGGGTCCAAAGCCCATACCTATGAGAAGATACCACGAGGCAAGAAACACTCCCTACTATTCACACGAGGTTTTTGTAAAGCTTGAGAGTATCAGAATTCATCAATCAATCATTTGACTGCGGACTCCCTACTCTCTATGATGTTTGCAGAAAACCTGCTCAAGCTGGATTCTGACAATTTAGCCAGCTTCGGAAACAACCTTTGACGATATGAAGCTCGTCTTGGGGCATCACGGTCCGTAGAGGTCTCCATGACATGGAAGAGGTCTGTGCGACGCTCAAAAAAGCTCAGAAGGCTCCAGGTTAGCTCCTCCCACTACTATGCACGACGATGTGGCAACAAGAATGCGAAAGATTGCTGTAAAAGATTCGTCAAAACTGCATCTGATTTTTGAACACACGTCAAAACGGCCACAGAAAAATAAACAGAATCAACAAACATAATTCTGTAACATAAGAGATGAAAGGCTCACATTTCCAACTCTTGGGACCTCTACATTGGAGTGCTTCCTGGCCATGTTCACCAACCTTGGTAATCCGAACACCCGGCCGATACAGTCGAGCTGCCCTTCATCCCCAGAGGCACAGTGTCGACACACGACTGCCTAAGTGGAATCTAGCGACAAATCATCAAAGCGGCCATCCGCCATGGCTGCCACTATTCTGCAAGGTGCAAGTCCAGTCCTTTGCACCGTACCATTGTTAGATATGGTCCAACATCCCATGCCTTCCCTTCTTTTAGACTTTAGATCTCAGAGTGCATCTGGACGATTCGAAAGGATGAAGTCTCATTCCAAAGAGTTGGACCCGTGAGCTCTGCAACGGATCCAATTCTGCCTTGCCATGCTATGTTGCTGTCGAGCCAAGGTCTTCAGACAAAGGACTTTAAGTGGGCACCTAAGAGCAGACGCAATTTGGCTGCAGGCTACGATCGCAAGATATCGCAAGTGATGCCTGACAGAAACCTGTTGTAAGAGAAGACAGATCGTAGCTCATCATCACAAATCAGCAGTCAAGTTGGTGGACATGGAAGTTTGGGCATTTTCTCCTTCAAGCGTTCATTCCCTGCTCTGACAAAGAATCTTAGCTGCAGGTACCACTCGACTAGACACGCTAGACTCGCTTCGCAAAGGTCAGGAGTTGCCATTTTGCAGTTTGGCCTGGGAAAATGATGGATGCCAAATTCAATGATCAATGAAAGAATCCAAATCTCCAAAAACATCAAGTTTCTAAGCTTCTGAAAACACAAGTTCCAAGTGCCCAACTAAAGACCACTTTGAAGGGCTGGCAACACCAAGTCGAAGCTCTTTGCTATGAAGTTGCGGGAGAAAGAGTCTTTGAGACATCGTAATCGGCGTGATATTTGCAGATACAACGGTGTGGTACAACCGCTCCTCTGCATCTGCTGCCACCATAGAAGTACATTCATCAAGCACTGCAAAGGAAGGTCGATGGAACAGAACACGACTCAGCGCAAGTCGCTGCTGTTCTCCACCAGATAATTGATCCTCCCAGTCGCATTCAAAGAGCCATCCTTCTGGCAATCCTTTCAGATTTTCAGTTCCATCCAGTCCTCCATCTTCGTCCTGCATTCCCTGGGTCTGCTTATTTCTCCTGTCTCCACGCTGGAGAAGATACTGAAGTCCCACTTCTTCAAGGGCCTTCCAGGCATTCACCTCATCACCTTTCCCAAAGCGCTTTGGGTATGTCACCTGGTCACCCAAAGAACCAGGCGCCAAATATGGTCGTTGCGGCACGATGCTGAAGCTTGGAGGAACTGATAGTTTTGCACTCTTCCCAGGCCACAAGCCAAGAAGAACACGAGCTAAAGCAGTCTTCCCGGCCTAAGAAGAGACAACAACAAAGTTGCTGTTCGGGCATGTGAGCCGCATCAAATTTCTCAAGATGTTTCAGCCAACCTTCCAGAAGTTTTCAGATGCAAATCTATCAACTCACATCACTAAGAACTCGGCTCCGTTGGGTCCGGTGATCAGAATGGCTTCATTCTGCTTCACCTTCAAAACTATAAGACTCTGGAAGAGAAGAGCTAGGAAACCGATGTATGATGAAATTCATATCGACTTTACAACCATCTGAAAATGAGCGATTTCCATACCCACTATACAGAGTACTCTTCCTATGAATCACAAACACTGTGGGAGGATTGTTAGAGTCTCCATTCATTGATGTGGGGACGGGACTCCATGATCTCCGGTTGAAGGCCTCAAATGTTAGCCCTTCTGCAAGAACCACGCGTTCAGGAGTCGACAGAGTTAAGTCTTCGACGGCCTCGGCCGTCCCGTCCAGAAAAGTGTCAATTCCACCGTTCCACCCTCATAAAAGATGGCATTATTGTAGAATCTGCACCTCAAAAACAGGGACAACTCAGGGCAACACTACATCCGCTGCATCCAACTGTATCCTGATTCCAAGCTATTTGGAAACAACTAAAGCAACATAACAAAAACAAACAAACAGCTTGGCTCAAAGTGTAAGTCTCTGATGGATGAGTGGCACCTTGACTGCATGGGCGTATTCTCAAGCGCCTCAGCTGGTAGGCGTGTTCCAAGTCATGCCTGTGAATGATGTTAAAAGTTAAAAAGGTGGATGTAAAACGTACGAAAGAAAAGGTCCACATGACCACATTGATTCATCTTATGATTCCCAGCAACAAACGTTTTTATGCGCATAAAAAACCAAATCACGTAAAATTCAAAAATAACAAAAAACGCCTGCCTCCTGTAGTTCCAACAATCGTGTAGCTCGAGCATCCATCCTTGGAAACTTGGAAACTTTTCCCCAACCAGAAACCGGGTTTCAAGGCTGGAAAGAAATGGACGTCCATCCCATGGAAAAACCTTCAAAATCCACCGGCCAAGGTCAAGACTTTGCAAGTTCTGCCGGGAATGCTGTCAGTGCTTGTACACCAACCAAACTCATAGAGATGGTGCCTTGGTCAAATACATCTTCAATGATGGACGTTGCCATGTGGTTGTGGTAGAATGCGCATACCTTGAGAAATGGGTTTTGACAAGAAAATAGCTTTTGAATCTGTTGGGTCTTTTGCTTTTACCTTCCCTTTTTGTCTTGAAACCCTGAACAAGCACCTAGAGACTTGAGTGCAGGATCACGAGTTCATAAGGACATCTTCTAGAAAAAAAGTCAAATAAAGATCATAGGTGCATCATACTGAGCCAAGGGCGATCATAGAGATAATTTTGCACTGCTGAGGCAGGAGATGCACCTGGAATCCAGGAATCCAAGGAACAAATAAACGCAAATCTGTCTGCAAGCAGTTCCTGAAGCATTAATTGGACAGAGACTTTCTTCTATTCAGACGCAAATGCACCTCCAATGGGGACATTCCTCCAAGCAAAGTTGAAGGAGATGAGTCGGTGGAACCTTAGATGACATCGCTATGGCTTGGGCATGTTTTCTGTTTCTGAAAACCCTCATTGCAGGTCGATTCTACCTTTGCTTCACGCCTGAAAATCGCGACAATCGATCACTTGGGTGTGTACCAAATTGGCAAGTTGTCGTAAAGAAGGAAGAACTCCGTGAGGAAGTTGTATGTGAACTCCTAGAATTTCAGGTCCAATCTTTAGCATCAAAACAACTTTCAGGCCTCTGGATCCGTCCTGCTTCAGAGAATTGAGCCGATGATCACAAAGCCTGGATCACCGGCTCCGACAACAAAGGTCCAGCACTGCTTCACTAGCTTCGAAGGCTTCGGAGAGTCCATGATCCGAGAATATGCGCAAAGATTGCATCGAGTAAAATCAGTAAAATCAACTCAATTGGATGTTTCATCCCAAAATTTTCCATCTTTTGATTCATACCAGTCACCACAAAAGGCACTGATTTGTCGAGCCTCTCAAAGTGTTCTTCAATTCGTTGACGTTCCGCCTGAAGAGCAGCACAACTTCCCATTCTTCACCAGCCAAACATCCGGTTTTTGAAGCCAAGGGCGTGCCTCACCGCCATTGGAGAAGGCAACTGGTTCTGCCAAATAGCGAATCCGCGACTGCATCACCTGTCACAGCTGGCCACGGTGGGGGGATTCTTGGCCTTGGAAAAAATCCTCAGGGACTCAGTACCACGGTACCACATCTTAATGCAGTTCAATTTGGTGGGTTGAAAAAATCTGAGGATTTTGTGCGGGGAATAAATTTCTAGGATCAAAGCACAATTTCATGTGGTGATGACACACTGCTGACTCTGTCATGTACCTTTTGGACAAGACAAATGATAAGGAGGCATGGACCCATCATCTAACACCGCACAAAGACCCTTAGTGAAAGACAGAGGCATCTCAGAAGATCCCTAGTTTATCAGAAATCCCAACTGTTTCAAAAATAAAGCCTGAAAGCTTTTATTGCCCTCTTCCGGCCTGTAGCTGGTCTTCAATCTTGGAGCTTTCTGCTGTCATTGCCTGAGACAGCACCCGGTTGTGTTTTGTGGGACCAGCCTGGTGTGATGACGAGGCGATAGGCCTTAATGTTGGGCATCCAATACGTTCGCACCTCAGAAACTCTCCACAGACACGGTGAACACACAAAGACTGCCAGCTGTCTTCGGAAGGTCCAGGCCAAAAAATGTGTCGCGAAAAGTAGCATCAGTTGTAATGCCTCAGGTCCAGGGTCTCCAAATGAACAAAACATGGCCTCCGAGTATCACAGTATTCCATGTTTATAGAATTTATATATCCAATTCTCAAATTCAAAGAACAATTTAGAAACAAGAGCAGTTCAACACTGCTGCCTAGATGCTGGAAGTAAGCCTCCCCCACGAACCAACAAGGGCAAGCAGTATAGCATCTGAACCTCAAGGCCAAAACTTCACTGCCTGTATCTACAAATTGAAAATGTTTAAGAATCTGACAGTCACACTCCCAGTGTATTGGAGCTGGCCTTACAAACACCAAATGCATCAAGAATTGACGTGTTCAACTTGTTTATCTGCTTGATGAATCTCATTTATGCAAGTTTCTTCAGTTCTCCCCCTCGCCTTTGATCTCTTCAAGCAAGAGCTTTGCCTGGCTAGCTTCATTGCATCCTTTTCAACTTAAAGCACCGAAAAAAAACATCCAAAGAGTTTTCATGCCAAGGTACTTCAGAAATCCTCTGCATGGGGTTCTCCACATCCACCCTGTGAAATGCAGCTCCTTTCAGCGCCTGCACAACCAAAAACACATGTAGCACTGCTACAATCCTCACAACAACATCAAAGCAACATTAATTTGCAAGAGATCCTTCATCTCTTTGCATTTTTTTTTACAACACCCAAGATGACCTTCCCATCCCTGAAAACCCGCCTTGCTGTGCATTGCAGTAGCCAAATCGACCCATACTTGCAGCGAAAGCTGTCGGCTGAGAGCCTCAGCTGCTCACCATTTCTACCAGCTGCAAGCAGCTCCAAAAGGCGGCTCCGAACCTCTGCTAAACGATCCAGGCAGCAAAGTCCAGCAGCCTCAAGTGGTCCAGGTTTTGTTCTAACAGACAACAGTAGCTGTAGGGTTTTTTTGTTCCCTGAGCCAGAAACATAGACAATGTTGGTCAACAACTCAGCACCTTAGTCACCAGGATGATGATCGGATGATCGGGTGATCCAACTTCCATAGCCCGGGCTGCCCGGCAAAGGCCAACACCATCATTGCACATCGCCACAGAAACAGATCCGCCAATGGTTCGAAACACCTCCCAAGCTCCCTGTGGTCTGAGAAGCATGCACACCTAGGTATTTTTTTGGAACTTTCACAGCTTTTGAAGCTTTTTAAAGCCCAAACATCTGCCTGAGCACCATTTAGAATTTAGATCAAAATTGCTAAGCATTGTGCAAGCAACAACCCTGCACGAAGCTTTGAGCTGCGACGCAGTTGTCCCAACCTGAAAATTCATCTAGATTTTCTGCAAATATCGCTCTTTCACAAGCAGTTGTTGGTAGAATCACTCTGCAAAACCATCAAACATCAAGAAATTGAGAACTGCACCGCAAGGAAGCTGCGATACGTTGCATTGACGAAGGATAACGCTCCTGAACCAACTCCAAGGACTGAGGTCGTCTCGTTGACCTGGAGGTGAAGCTTTCGATCGAAATGGGGATCTCTATTTACACTTGTGGCTAAATTTGATTCAACAGCAAGCTGATTATCTGATATCTATCTGATTCAAGAATACTTCAACATATACCGATATTCAATATGAAAACTGGATGCAACAAGCCGCAAACTCAAAGGAAGTTCATCTTGAGGCCCCATGCACATGCACAGTAGCAGACTTGTCCATGGCAAAGGCCTCATTCAATGGGAGGCTCACAGCACATCACCACTTGGTCTTTGTGCAAAGGTCCGGGGCATGTGCCTTTCTGCAGCCTTACAGATCAGATTGGATGCACACGAGTATACTCAGACCAATGAAAAGGAGTTTCAACACAGCGGCGCTATCCAAAATAACAAATTGATGCGGAACCCTGGCGGTTCACTTCAACTATGTATCTGCAATGTGTATGGAACAAGCCATGCGACAGGCTGTGTCCAGGCCTGTTTGCTGCAGACTTTCGAGACGCGCATGTGCCTCTGGACTTTGGTGGCTTTCAACTCAGGACATGCCCCGAGTAGGACGCAACCCCAGGCAAGGCAACGCAGGATTCGAATCATATGCATTCCAAATCCACCTACATCAGCTGCAAAGTAAGTAGAGGAAACCATTCTCGGTTGTACTGGAGGAAAATAAGGCAAAGCCGGCAGTTGCTAGGGGCATTTACTTTCACCCCCTGCAGTTCAAATCAGGCCTCTTCCTGGCTGCCAGCCAAGGGCTTTGCCTCTGGGACATTGGAAGGTAAATCCAGCAGCTCCCATCCGAGTCCGTCCTCCAAAGCTGAAACAAAGTGACGCTGGGTTCTTCAGGGAATTTGAGTTCAATTGATGATCTTGCCTTCCAACACACAGTTGACAAACTGACAAACACACATTTTTGAGACACACATGTAGCAATGTTCATTTATACAAATAAAATGATACGGACTGAGAAGCTGTTCTGAGTCTTCCGATGAGGGAATACTGTGATCCTTAGTAATTCCAACTCCCTTCTCTAGCTCGGTCCTCTGCCAAGCGGCCAGTGAGCCGCAGCCTCAGCAAGTGATCAGTTGTTAGCCATTGTGAAGCTGCCAACACCTTCCCCCAATTGAACCTTCTGACTTCAAGTTGCTTGTTGCTTTGAGTAATTTTCCAAATTTTCAAGATTACCTCAAACCTTGTGGCCAGGCAGCATCTGATGATGGTGCTCCAACAGAGCTGGTCGATGACAGATGGTTACACAGGAGATGCCAAGCTCATTTGCAGCCTACCCATCAAGAAAGGGCAAGCATTGTCATTGCATATAAATTAAACCGCACAAACAAACGCACGTGTCCCAAAGGCTCTTTCATTCCGATCTCGTTGACCAAGTGCAAATGCCCGGCCTGGAAAAGCCAATGCTCCAGGTCTTTGGACACCTCAGGGGGGTTGAAACAGTCCAACTGGGGGATTAAGCCAACCAAAACTGTGAAAAGCTTTCCAACAAAATCAGCAACCTGAAAAAATGACTTGTTTTGCTCCATTCGTTCGTTTTTGCCAATAGGCATTAACGATTGCTGTGAATCAACATGCATCAAGCTTTGAACACTAGAGCATACCTATCTGCTTTTGAACACCGTAGTCAAGTGACGTTGCAGAAAGACAAGTGGTTTCCTTTAGCTGCTATTTTCTTGAATTCATGGAGCAAATTTTCAAGGTCACTCATCATGTGCCTGTCGAAGTCACTCATCATGTCCTCAATTTCTGAGCCTTGAACTGCAGAGGTGCACTCATCCAAAATGGCAAACTGTGGGCGATGGTAAAGAACCTCAGACACTTGGGATTGAAAAAAAAGACCAGGTCAACTGTGTAACTCACCTGCGCATCAATGCACTGTATTTCCATTCTCGCTTACCAAAGAACGTCTGTGTGGCTGAGGTCTTTGCTCGTGCGATGCCCAAACGTTGCTGCTCACTGAGCGATAGCCTACAAAGCTAATGAGATTGGTTGTCTCACACCATGGAAACTTGCCAGCCTTGAACCCCAGTCAGCTTCTTCTGCAAGGCTTCCATTCTCTACCTTTGTTGACTTGCCATAATGCTTTTGTTTCATCTTTACCAGTGAAAAATTTCAAACCAACCACCCCAACCGAATCAACTTTTAGGCCGCGAGGCCGCATGGTCCACAAAGTCTGCCATGCCCACATATGACAACCAGCGCCTCAAATTTTTGAATCTACCAGTGGTTTTTTTCCCATCCGAAAAAACACCGGTCAAATTCATCACCTCTTGAAAGAAATTTTCAGCCTCATGTCATCGATAGGGAGACCATCAGAAATTTGCCTGGGATAAGTGAGCTGGTCCTTGGTGGCAACGGATCATTTGTGGTTCTTCGTAAGGTGGAACATATAAACTTCATCTAGTGACTAGTGTCTATACTAGTCAATTTTCATCACAAAGAAGGAAACCAAAGCTGCTTCTACTAAACCTGGGCGCAAGCACTGAAAGTGTTCCCATGATGTTGACGGGTCTCTGTGGCAAGTAGTAAACATCACCTGAGAAGTTTCACGATTCGTCACGTCACAACGATTCGGGTAGGCCCGGGCTGCAAGTCGTAGCAATTGGCAAATGAGGAACCGGCCATGAAGTCCACTTGCACAAGCATTTGGACAGGTGATAGCACCTTTTGCCTGGACATCAGCAGTGTAACAGACCATCTCGACCCATTTTGGTACCCTGCAATCATCTCGAGTTGATGTTCTACAATAAGGTCCAAACTATAGGCCACAGGCCTGCCAAGCAGCGGAAGATTGAAGACCTCAAAGAAAATGGCTAAAAATTGATTGGATTCAAAGGATGTTGAAGCAGAGGAGTCCACAATTCAACAAGAAAAGTGCCAACAAGCAGAACCAAGACAAGCAGCAAGAATTCCCAACCATGTTCATTGAATGCCTAAACAATGGGATCCCTTGAGAGGCACATCTGAAATTCATAAACAAACTGTGAAGGCCCTGGCTTTCCAGCTCCATTGTGTCCACAAATGACCAAATGTCTACCAGGCTCCACCTGCAGCGGTTCAACGGGAGGGGTAGCAAAAATCCATGAAGCTACGCTTGCCACAACCAAGCCTTAAAAGTAAGCCCAGCCAAGAGCGGAGTGCCCGTTGGGGTCTCCTGACACCACAAAACCATGCAATAGCAATCATGGTCATACCGTCATACCCCTTTGCGAAAATCTGCCACATCTTCAATTCAGAAACACACCGCATGACAGGGTGGCTGACCAAATCAAAAGTCTAAGCTCAGTACTATGGAAACTTCATCGAAAGCTATGCAACAGCCTTCTCTTGCTCTTTTCGAGATGGCCTGGCTCTCCCGAAGGCTCCAGATGGATAGACTCCAGAATGCCGCAAGCTTTCAATCGTATTGCCAGGGCAAACAAAGATATAAGACCTCATTGCGCTCATCGTCCAGCATTGCAAACGCATCTTGCAGTTCTTCGACCTGTCATGATGAAGTCTGTGATTGGGGTGGCCACAATTTGAAGCTGTTCTGAGCTCAGGGCTCTCGACAAGTTTTGCTGGGACCGTTTATAGGTCTCCACCCTTGGATCAAATTAAGACGTGTCGAAGAAATCTGAAACCTTTGCTTGCAAAGCTGATCTGCTGATTACTGTGAGTCTGTCAAGGCACGCCGTGAAAAAGCTGGATGCTCCTCTCACTGCGTAAAAAACCTCAGAAATATGATCAACGAATCAACATTCACATTCCCACATCTTTTCTCAAACAACCTCTCTCCAGAAACCTTCCCAAGTCGGAAGGTTTCAGGAATCCAGCAACTTCCAATCGTAGGTTTCCGCGCCTGCCAGAAGTCACTGATGTTTGCTCCATATTCGTACACCACAGCCTCAGGGCTATTAAAACATCGGTTGCTTTGAAAGGAAAACGGATCAAACTTCATCGAACTACAAGTTTTCACACCAGGCTTTCAGACTTGATTTGGTTGCCAGGGATCAAGGACTGGCCTTCCAGGTCCTAAACAGCAATCACAGGTAGATGATGACCCAACGTTCACTTCTTCGGTTGAAAAAACGGGCAAAACAAAAATAGTTTGAGCCTTTGGCAATGTTTACATTTCATCAGATTTGCAGAATTTCATGTCGATTTTCTACGATTTGATGTAAGAATATTGTATGCGCCCAAACAGGGCCCACACCATATGCTTGCATGGCAATAAAGGCTGCTCCAAACGATGCTGAACTTTGCCAAATGCCAGGCATTGCCTTGAGTAGAACAGCTTTGGTTTGCCCATCTCCGTGAGTGTTGAAGCTTCAAATCAGAAAGTCACTTCAGCAGATGAGGATGTGACAGGATTAGATATGAAGTGCTGGAACCTCAGATCTCAAGTGGTTGTGAGAGATCAATATTATCAAGCAATATTTTGGATGAAAAAAATTGTCAGCATTGTCCACATCAACATCTTGCAGTTCATCATTTGGAGCTCCATAGTATGTAGTTTTCATGTTTGAGAGCGGTGAAGGATTAAACTGCTCAAAAAGAAACAGAAGCTAGTCTAGTAGCTGCCAAGCAAATTGAAGAAATTTGTCAAAAAGAAGAAGAAGAACTATCAAAAAGCAAGAACAAAGTCAAGAGTATACAGGCGAGTAGACCGGCAAATGGCGTCTGAGTTTGGAGCCACTCAAAGCAGGCCGTTGCTGCCTGGCAACTTTTGAGCTTTCTTGACAACTGGAAGTGTAAAGTATGGGCAAAAGATGAGAAAAGATGACAAAAGCAATCACTTCAAGACTTCAAGACAGTTTGTTCACTTCACGGCTTGGAGGGCACAAGCTAGCTGAGAAGACCCAATTGGTCTGCTCCGCAAGAACTCTATCAGCAGCACGTCTATTCAAGACATCCTGTAGGTGTCATGGACAGAAAAATCTGCCCTAAAAGTCTTTACCAGAGTCAGAACCAATTCTGTAAAAAAAGGCAAGTTTTCATCAAGCAGAGTAAGTCTGGAATAAATGTCCTTCTCAAACTCCTCGCCCCGCAGCATCGCTACGCCTAGGAGTCCACAACCATCTGCTGGCACATGAGGTCAACAAAATCCAAGGAAGCACGAGGGGAAGATCTTCACTCTTTCCGCACGCATGAAGTAGAAATGAAGCAGAAGAGTCACCAACAAGAAAAAGCCAGCCCAGCCGATCTCAAGCGAACATTCTTGATTTTCAGCAATCTACTCTTTGAACTCATGGGCCGCCATGCAGAGTACTGGCAATACAGGGTGGCCAACTCCCTGCAGTGCAATCTGCGAAAGCATTATCGCAATAAACACCACCAGCATCCTTTGGATTGGTTGTTGCCTCACAACAGGCAGTGCCTGCAGGATCTAAAGTTCACAGCGCTGCTTTGCAGCAGATGTGTGTGGCCCGCGAAGCAGGGGCTTGCTCAGCAAGCATGCATGGGAATGCAAACACCTCGTAGCATTGTCCGGCCCAATCAGCATTATGTATAAAGCCTGACTGGGGAACTTTGGCTGAACCCAAAGCAGCAGAAAAAACTACAAAGCGGATGCACCCCTCAAGACGGCCATTCATTATCACTGCTGTATCCTCTTGTGACATTCACATTCATTGCTTTGATAAGATGCTGAATGCACCAATGGCGTGTTTGCAGATACAGCAGAAGCAGCTCAGTAAAACAAAGGCGGAGTCGCTTTCCGACCTAAACCTCAACTCGACCACACTGTGCAGGGCTCGTCTCTGACAAATTTCTATAACATCCCGAGAATCTAGTCACAGTTGCAGCTGATCACTACAGAAAAGATGGTGCAGCAGCAGGCTCTGCTTCCTTCTTCTCTTCCTCCNTCCTTTGCCTCCTCCGGTACCGCTTCTGCTGGTGTCTCATCCTTTTTCTCCTGCATTGACTCGGCAGCTTTTGCTGCTTGCTCACTGATAGCTTCTTGAGTTGCGGCCACTGCTTCCCCAGCCGCAGTTGCTGCATTGGCGCAAGCATCCTTGATTCCCTCCACCGAAGCGTTTGCCACCTCAATGGGAAGGGAAAAGACTTCAATTGCGGGGTACGAAGAACTTGGGGAAGCTCTGCACTAGTGGCTTTTAGGACTTCGTGGACAAAATCCATCTCAACATATGCCCCAGCTAAGCCATGATAATCACCGTATCTGTGTACAGGAAAATGCTTAACACTGCCATCAAACGCCATGGTGCCATTTCTTGAGCTTTGATTGCAGCACTGTCTGCTGCATTCTTCACACTGTCGACCATTTCCCCAACACCCGGACCATTTGATACCTCAGCTCAAACCGTGTCTGAAAGCATCTTTTTGGATAACGAAACACAGTGCCTTTGTCACTGAGCCGTGCTACTGCTGCGTTGACAGATTCGGAGGCCGCTGTATAGGCATTCGAGATCTGACCAGGAACTGAGCCTGCCAACGGGACATGGGAAAAAGTGACTGGCTGAAGAGTTTGTAAAGCGACTTGCAAGAGCAGGTACCTACCCAAGAAAGTGTCTGAGCACCCCAAGATCCAGTGGAAACCTTGGCAGCAAGTTGATAAGAACATAGGCCCGCAACGTAGAATGCACAAGGAACCTTGCCAGAACCCCGAAAGGAAATTGAAAACATGTTTACAAAAGCTATCCTCCGCCCATCCAAGACACTCAAGGTGCTGAGGCCACAATACATTGAGCTCTTAGGGACAGATGATCGCGACTACATGACACTTCAGAAACATGGAAAAATACTGAAACGATTCTCATTGCAGTTTCAGGTACTCGGCTGCTGGGTCCAAAGAAGTGGTTGATCACAAACTCCTTGCGACTTGAATCCAATGGACGAACTAAATCTAGATGGTCAAGCACAGTAGTTTCACAGGTTCACAGGGCTGAAGTTATAAGTGGTATAAGTCTAGAAATGCGCAGCCACGATGAACATAATATGGAATTTTCAATAGTTTTCCAATTGAGCACGTGTAAAGGCTCTCCAGACGTATTAAATTTTCAAGGCAGTTCAATCATCTCTACAATCCATCAGTATACAGTATACGTACATTACCCGGGCTCCTTGTATTCAATCATTCCATCACCATCTGCATCTGCAGCCTTCATCATCCTGTCAAGTTCCTCTGAGCTTAGCTTGTCTCCCTGGCAGAGTAAGATCCCCAAGCCTTCAAATTGATGCTGAATGTTCAAATCAATATCCTCATGTGAGAAGAGTCTGCAAAAGCATGGGTCAAGATTAAACAAAACCAGTTGCAGCTGCCAAGGAAACCTAAATACCAAGCCAATACTTGTGATCTAACACGCAAGGCCGTTGCACACCGACTCTTCTCTGATTCATTTTGATTCTGTCTTGAATTGAAGCAGCAATGCCTGCGACGTCATGATGAGACCTAGCGTCTCTTTGTTGATCTTCCCAGTGCCTGTGGGCAGGCCAGCCATTTCGGCATTTTTGCAAGTCTACAATTGTACTTCACAAGAGAAAAACATGGTAGATTTTTTTCCAAGAATCATGCAACTGCCAATGTCCTCCATTTTTCACAACCCCTCAAGTGTTTATTGCTAGAGGAGCACCACCAGCTTCAGGCCTTCCGTGTCAAAGACCTTGAAGCAATCTGTAAGAATCTTCACCTGATCATTTTCCAGCCATGCAGACAATCGAGGCTCCATGAGGCTACGAAACTCATCAAACCTCAGGCCGTTTTTTGGGAAGAAACACCGGGAGGAAAGTCCCATGATTCCCCCATCCAACTTGAGGAAAATGTCGGACGAGTTGCTCCAGTTTCCCATTTCCATTGTTATCCACACTTTCCATCGCAGCTTGTACCTCCTTCTCGGTTGGGTTCATTCCCAGCAGACGCATGCATTTCCTGTACAGAAACGTGTTTCATGTCAGCGGCTGGAAACGACTCTGGGCCTCCCAATATGCAGCTGAGCATCCCCAATTCAGAGACGTCAATATTTCCACTCTTGTCCGCATCGCAGCGATTGAAAACTGCCTGCCCAAAAGGCAAGAGTGTAAGTAGGGGTTCAAAAGTTCAGTCCAAAAGAATCGAAAAGATAAGTTGAACAAAGATGACAGCTTTCACTCCCTTCTGAGTCAAAAGTAGCGAAACTTTAGCTGCCTGTATGGCTTGTCCAGTGTCATCAGAACTTGCAACCATGCCTTGGTTTCAATATGGTCCACCTAAATTGGATGGCCAATCACAATATCCGGTCACAAAAAAAAAACTTTGAACACCTGTTTCGAACGGACCGTTTACCAAAAAGCCATTCCTGCTATCATTGGACCCAACTCTGAGGCACCGCACCCAACTTTGAGGCACCCGATCAATACACCCAATCCAAGGCTGCAAATGGCTGAAAATCGAAAGCTGACTGACGTTCACGTGAGCACAACTGGATGCATCTCAACCCAAAGAATGGATTGCTCTTGCAAAATAAATCGCGAGACATGGATGAATTGCTATGATGCCACGATATGCACTACCAAGGAGGTCACTCTCGCCCGCTTGCTGGACTCGTGTCAAGGCCTATCAGTCAAACAATCGAACTGTTCAAAACTCAGTGCAGAGACGAGAAGGATAACGCTGCCATGCCTGCTGGTAAGCTGCATTGGCCTGTAAGCGGAATCTAATCAATACTGACACCGCAGCCCCTGACCTCAAGACCCCTTGGCTTCCACAGAAGTTGCCTTTTGGACCAGTCTTGCCACACTCCAATCAGGACTAGTTAACCTGGAGACAGAGATCCAAGAGCATCAACGTCACCAAGTGGATGGAAATGAAATCAAACCACAGAGGCCTGTAACTCAGCGGAACTATGATGAAGCTGTAGACATATGGCCTCAAGGATCAATAAACAGACACACATTCTGCATGCAGAAAGCATTTTCAAATACTGAAAGACATCACTCAGCCAGTAACAGAAATACAGCAGACAGCCCACGTCGTTGATACCTAGGACCAAGGTGAAGACTAATATCGCAACCCACAGATCAGCGATCTTGGTGTGTTTTCAACCGTTATCAACTACTTGAGAAGGTGGCAGCGCCCAAGTGGAAAAGGATGCCATCATGACCTTGGCATCTTAAAATCAGCATGTTTTTTTTCAGAACGGCTGAAAGTACTTCCCACGGATGACGCACTTTCCCGCCAAGTAACACCCGAAAGGCCACTGATCAAAACACCTGTGAGAGCATCACATGCAGACCTGGCGACAGGGCTGGTAACAGGATAGGATAGTGCCCACTGTTGCTGCTTGACCAATAGATACCACACAACATGAAGTCTTAACCACTATAATCATAAATGGGATTGTAGATTTAACAGCTTCCATTGGATTCATTACTCATTCAGAAGTGTTCTAGTTTTGCATGTTCCCAAATTGTTGAAGATGTTGTCAGTGCCAAATTACAAGTTCTTTTCCATCCATAGTGCCGCCTCACGTCTGAGCATATGCGGACATCTGCGTCCTCTATCCGAGCACTGCCATGATGAAGTAACTTGTAGTAGTTCCTCGGACAGAAAAAACACTGGATCAATCCAAGAGGAATCACGATTGCTTGCAAACATTGAGTGAGACCAAACAAAGTTAAATTGTTGGTTCCAAGTGTGCAGCATGTTGGAAAAATAGCTTCGCCTCAGACTTCCATTTGTATAGAGCGACAGCAAACGGGAAGCATGTTCATTGCACATCCCAACTGATGCACGAAAAGGATACCTCAAAAGAAGCCCAGTCACAAAAGGCTGCGAGTGGCAGTTTTTCGCCACAGCATTGAAACCCTTGCCTTGACAACTTGACAAGTTCATGGAATCTCAATGTGATGGTGCTATATCCGAACCATCAATTCTTTAAAAGAGACAGGCTTTGATACCGAAGCCAACTGAATCAAAATGAAAGGACTTGGCAATGGCTCAAAGAGGAACGGTCAAAACAACAATGTTCTCAAACGATCCAAGAGAGGACTGTATCCACCGCAGTCAAGCATAAAGCTAAGACAATAAAAGGTGTTTGGAATTTGTGTGGATGCCCGCATTGATGCTTCAGCACTAGACCTTATTTCATATGTCCAAACCTTTTTGCGAACCATGTTCTAAAACTACGACTTCATGTCAAATAAGTTTGGTTCTTTGACTTTGGCGCCTGCACATATTTGGTGGTCTGAGAGAGTAATGCACTGGCCAGAATTGCAAAGGGGAACTTGGCCAGAGCTTTAAACCACCTCGGTGAAGCAACGCACGTTTGGAACTTGCCGTTGGAAACAGCAAGAGCCAACTGAGGCTCGAACTCTCGCCAACGACCCAAATTCTGACCCGTCACGAATTCACGCATCAGCCATGCCTGCTGGTTGTGAAATGTTGTGAAGAACAGTGGTCGGGGTCAAGGGAAACCCACCCAGGAAACAAGCGTACCATCAACGGAAAATGTTCAAATGCAACGTGGATATGTGGACATTGCACTCCACCCAACAAAGACTGCAAGATGCAAGCCTTGTACAACATGAGCCAAGCATTCAAACCCGATGCCACAAACAGCACCAGTATCTCTGGTCCTGGTGTGCAACAGCTCTTCACACTGCAGGCAAGATAGAAAGCTCCAAAAAATCCTCTCCTGCTGCAAAGCGTCCCGCTGTTTGCAAGAGGTGTGTGAAGCGCTTCCGTTTGCGCCTTGATTCGAAGGAGATTTCTCCAAAATCCTTGGAGATTTCTCCACGTAGAATCTTTGTGTCCGGACAATTCAAGCGATGCTTTTGGAGGTGAATCTTCTGATATCCTGCCAAAGCAAAGCTGCCACATCCTTCACATGACACATCATTGTGTGTTTGTTCCTTTTGTCTTTCATCAAACCCTGTCAGCCTCCTCCATCTGTGCAACTGGGCCGCGAAAACGGCTGCAACCTTTGCATTTCTTGACAGAAATCGTTGCCTTGCCACAGAGATGCAACACCACACAATGATTGCATAGGCTCCCGCAATCGCAGAAATCCATACCTTCCAAAGTTTTGTGGCCTCACACAAAAACCATACAAGTACCAATGTCAGAACACGTGGTCTTCTCCATTTTGATCAAGTCAAGCTTTAACAAGAAATCCGGAAACCCAGCGCCTTCTGGAAGCCAAGTCCGACAATGAGTGCCTGGCATCAAGATAGGTAACCGGTAGCTAACACATTTTTTGAGCACAGAGACATCTGGATTTGACTCATACAATCCAAATGCTTTGGAACCTTGACAACACGCAAGCCACGGCCATGGATTGGCCTCAACTCCATTCACAAGCACGTTGTTTTTCGATCAATTCGACTCAGTTCAAGACAGATGTTGACCCAGGTGCTCTCTCCCTGGCACCTAGCGATGGATGTAATGCTGAGAGATGGTGCGAAGTATTTCACGGAGATGGACAAATCACTTGGCCACAACTCAGGTCCGAACAGATTTCATGTATTCCAAATCTGCATTTCCATGGCGAAGAAACAACGCGCCACTGAATATCTGTTTGTAGTTTCGTGTATTGAAAAATTTTGGGCCCTCCCATTGCAGAACAGTATTTGCACGCCACCGTTTTACATAATGAATTGGCATGGCGATGGCATCCAAATATTATTCAAATCAACGTTCTAGAAATTCACAAAAGGTTTTTCAGCACTTTGGAATGCTTGCATGCACAACAAAAGTCAGTTTGAGAAAGAAACCAAACTAACAACAAAATGTTCAGCTGAATGAATATGTTGTTCTTGCTGCCATGTTTTTTTTGTTTTTGTTTTGACTTGGCTGGAGCCTGTGTTGATTGGTGTACAGTTTTGATTTCACGGGAACCCACGACTTCGAGTCACCTAAAGCCAACATCGGCTAGAGGAATTAAAAAATCCATGTGCTGTGTGTTTTCAAATCGGTTCTGTTTTATACAAATGTCTTATTTGGAAAGAGCTTTGTCAGAGGTTTATTGCAGAATCATCATGGCATCGACATAAACAGCCACATTTCTGTGCGGAGTTTTGTTTTCGTAAATCATCTGTTGTTTCACGAAAAAAAACTCCAAAACACACAAAGCATCAAATCCGGTTAGAAAAGTGGCACTGTATACAGTCTGTGAAATTCTAATTGCAATACGTGTTCCAAGCTGTCAACGAACCACACCAATGGCCACATAGCTTGAGTGGGACTCTCCTTAATACCACTGTTCATGTGGTGCAGCAACTGACCATCTGGTGACCGATCCCTGTCATGAAGGGACAAAGAGTTCTTTCTGTTTCATTTGTTTTTGAAAGATCTTAATCATATGGAGTCCACTTCGAAAGTACAATAGGCAGATGGAAAATACGTTCAAAATTTCAAATGTGCAGACCACTAATAGAAGCGCAAGATTCTAGAACAGTAGACTGCAAAACCATGTTTGGATTACATCACGCAAAAACAAGCCATTAAAGTAGAACAATTTTCGTTCAAATGATCTTTGTCTGAGCTTCCGACCCTTTAAACATGTCATCCTACGCTGGATTTTTTTGCTCACAATTGGCCTTGCGTCGCTCAAAGATGCCGCTCCGTGGAAGCAAGAAGATTACACGCACTTGTAAATCCGTTTGAAATGAGACTAGTGACGACATGGTAGTGACAAGGATCAGGATGAACACCAACAGCCAACACCACACCCACACCACCAAAAACAGAACCAAACAAACAAAATAACACAACCAAAAAGCACAAAGCATTGATCCTTCACGTGCAACCGTGTATAATTGAGGTGAAACAGATCTGCTGTGAAACTATACCTTTCACCCTCCTATGTTTTTGTTCCCGGCAAAGCCACTCCCTTTGGCAGTGACATGCCACTTGCTAGCTATCGAGAAACCAGTGGACTGCGGCTAAGTTTGAACAATGTATGGCCAAAAACCCTCCGAATAGGGCAATGGTGAGAGCACTCACTTTACAGAGGCCAAGGCAGGGTGGGATATTGCTGACGAGACCAGTTGGTCCCGGTGGGTCCACAAATGAAATGTTCCGGCAAAATGGAAAGGATTCATGAAAATTGTTGCGCTTGCAGACAGGATCATACATTCAAGCGCAGAGCCTTGTCCCCAAGGTAAACATCAAGGGGTCTTGAAATCATGGCAGGCAACAAGTGAGCAACTTTCCAACGTGGCACTGAGATGTTTTTGTGGTTTCAGCCTGTTTTTTTTTGAAAAGGTGGGCCGCCTCTTAGGGTCACCAAGTCGGTACGGTAAGGGCCGGGCATCCATCGTGGTCAAAGAATTGTCCGAAGCGACAAGCGTCAAAAAAATTCAACATGCTGCGCCACGCTGCTCACGTAGTTGACACACTAGCAACCACGGCGACACCAACACCAAAACCATTAAAACACAAGCAGCAACAACAACAACAACAACCACAACAACCACAACAACAACAACAACAACATCAACAACAACTTCAGCAACAACAACAACAACAACAACAACAACAACAACAACAACAACGAAAAACAAGGAAAAACATCGAACTGCAAGGGAACAACAACAACAAAACCAACAACATCAACAACAACAAAAACCACACCACCACCACCACCAACAACAACAACAGCACCAACAA
>DF239897.1:0-75456 GCA_000507305.1 Breviolum minutum Mf 1.05b.01
AAAAAACCTGGTTTTTTTGGTATACCCAAAAAAAAGAAGGAAACTGAAGCCGTAGGTAATATAATTGCGTGATATTGCCATTGCATGTTCTTCACTGCATTACCTATAATGATGATTAATATTTTTTTCAATTGCCACTTCTGTGAGCGCGGTGACATATTTCATACTCAATGGAGGAAACCACTAGGGAAATTTACCACCCGTTCCTCAGCAAATTTATCTGGAATGAATGGGGTCATTCAGTTATGAACTCACCGAGAGTTTCCTAGATTCCTATTCCTTTACTATTATATGTCCAGACCTGGAACCCTGACAACTCTTGTTTTCTACCAAAAAAAAGGTGCTGTTTTGGAAGAGTGATAGCTCAAACCAGAGGACGAGTAGATTCTACATATTTTGTCTCCATGAAATTTCTTTGTTTTATGAACTTGCATGTGCTGACCCGTAGTTGCAGTGAGTTGAAAAAAAACCTTAGCCCTTCACTGGTAAACTCTCCAGTTTTTTACAAAGTGTTCCACTCTGCAAAGGAGACTTGCCTGTAATTTTGATTCCACAAAACCTGACAGTTTTTCTCGGAATTCTTGTTACAAAAACACTTCCCATGGATTTCCCGTTGAAATTCGGGGCCACATGCATCGAAATCTGAAGGTGCCGAATTTCAGAACACACCATGTGAGCTTACAAGAGGACCTGTTTGCGGGTGACATGGTGACACGTATTTTTTTGGGGGGAAGACCCCAAGATGGACATGACAATGCCAGAAGTAACTACCATACCATTCATGTATACGTACCTACATTTACCATAAAAATCAATCATGCATGTAGGTAAATGTAGCATACATTGATCCTATGGGTAATATGGATCCTTGGAAGGCGGGGCTTTGGAGATTATTGAAATTTGATGGTTGCATTTGATACTTCTACACCTCAATAAGCTTATACTCGTACCATATACATGACAAGTGTTCATATGTTTATATTTACATACGGCAGATGTATTTTCAAGTGCTTTTATTTGATACAAAAACACATATTATACATAAACAAAATACATACACCTTTACATCATTTCTGTCTTCAACTCCGAAACATGGGAGGGTATAGGCACCATCTACTGCAATAAGGGAGCTGGTTCACAACAGGTTTAAGTACCCCTCTTTCCCTAGTATGTCCACCAGATTCCTGAGAAAAACAAAGAAACCTATGGATTTGGTCGACCTTCTTTTTGCAAGCCGCTTACAACCTCAGAAACCACGAGGAATCCCCCGGGCCACTGCCACGTAAAAACCCTCGTTAGGAGTTGGACACGTGGAAAAGATCTTTTTTCATGGATCTGGAGGCGTGGATTTTTGCAGATTTTTCACATGTGGTTTCTGATGGAAGGGTTTTCCGAAACCTGTCAAGAAGCATGGAGGAGCTGGAAGCTCTCTAAAGGAGTGGTCCTCAAAAAAAGCAGTTTTGAGGGGCCAGGATTCTTAGCCCATAGGATTTTTTGGCTATAGGGCTCAAAATAGAATACGGAAACAGATTTCCAACATCTTGGAAAAAACCAGTACTCAATTCATATCTCACAGGATTCTATGGTCAATGGTATATTTACCTACATTTGGATGATTTTGTATGGTAAATGTAGGTAAATATAGGTAAATATGCCATACATAGATGGTATGGGTGATGTATTTGTGATGCGTTTTTGCGACATTGCTCCCTGTAGATTTGCTAAGATTTGTTGGAAGCATTTTTCAACTGAATCAAGACATGGGAATTTATATTTGAGTTCTTGGAGGATATTATCCCCGCATGTTCGATTTGGCGTCGAAATGTATATTACAAATTATAGTGATGAATGGATTTATGGATACCCTCCGGGAAACTAACATATCCCTCAAAAATGGCATTTTGAAGATGATTTTCCTTTTCCCAAGGTGGGATATGTTAATCCCCTGGAGGGTAATTTCTATGGATTTGTGGATCATTTCTATAGAAATTAGACGCCACGGTGGCGGGGACTCATCGACTCATCCCTTTCTTGTGCACAGATACCTGGGGATGATGATCCAATTTGACTATATAATATCCAATTCCCTTGGACCCCAAAACCATGAAAAATGAAGGTTTTAAACCCCCAATATACGGGTTGTAACCCCTAAAAAATGAAGGTTTTGAGTTCCCAATGATTTGACTAATATTTATCAAATGGGTTGGTTCAACCACCAACCAGTTGCCTTTTGAGAGTTGAGATGATTGGGTACGACATCAACCGACTATTTGTTTCGACGCATCCACGGTACAGAAAATCTCACGGAAGATTGGGTCCCAAGGACCAATGAATATCAATGGCTAAACATCAAGAGCGGATTTCAGAATCAGCATGTTCAACGAATGTGGCTACTTCTAAAAGTGTGTGAAAGTGATTCCATGCAGCTTTCCAACACATTTTTTCCAGGATGATCATGTTGTTACCTTGTTTTTTTGTTGGCATATGTTGGTGGTGCAAAGATCAACAAAAGCAATAAAACAATATCCTCATCCCTCTCTCAGTCTGCATTGTAAAATTAGCTTGTGATGGACCCTGTGAACAAATTTAGGAAATTTTCGAAGATCTTGTTGCGATATTCAGTTTGAGGACAAAGAGCTCCGACGACAACAGCAACAACAACGAAATTATCAAAGACAACAACATCGTCAACAACAACCAAATTACCAACGCCAAACGCCAATCACAACAACAACAACAACAACAACAACAACAACAACAACAACAAAAACAACAAGACAAGAAACAAAAACCTGAGCAACTAGATCACAATCAATCCATGATACATGGATGAAATATGTGAGAACCAGCCACAAAATATGAACATATGACCCTTTTTAGGTCTATCGTTTGGAAAATTTGGGTACCATAAGGACTGTTCACCCTAGTTGTTCCCCACACGACATTTTTTCAGTGAAGCTCTTTTCCTTCCAATTTATCCCAGAAGGATGATGGGAAGTGGAGTCTGTTGGAGGGCCAACATGAATGGTCCCGGAGCGTGGTGGTTAGGATGTTCGATATATAAGCTACACATATTACATATAGAAGGTTTAAAGGGGAGTTACGAATCATTCCGCATCACTATCCAGTGATCATCACGAGTCCATTCAATGATCGTGTCCCCACATCGCGGGACAAATATACCTGCAAGGTATGGACACGAGAAAGCACCAGTTCGATCTTCCGTGAATTTGGCGTTTTGGGGTTCCACACAAACTCTATTCCCGCAATATTTTGTTTGGGGGGGGTCGGAAGTTTGTCCTGCATTTGATATATCTTGGGAGTATCTCTATCCATTCTCCCAACTCCCCGAAACCTCCAGCGAACGCAGGCATTTCGTGGTGCGGCGAACGCGAACGCTTCAAGTCCTTCAGAGAAGGTCCATGGCCGCCAATGAAAAAGAGAACGGCTGGAAGTTTTGGACCTTCATGACACTAAGAATTCATTGGGTATGAAGGCTTTGGGAAGGGGATTTTTTCGTTTAAAAAAAAACTTCTGAATGAATTGAAGCTTGATGACTTGATGACTTTGGAGTTCCAAAATTGCTACTTTGCGAGGGCTGTATCTATACCAAAAAGTTTTGAAGTTGAAAAACCTCAACAAGTCAACATCTATACGCAACAACTTCGATGTCGGCTTTCCAGATTTATCAAGAAGCATCCAATGGAATTACATTCAGCAAATCAACCCCATTGAACGTCCAATTTGCAAATCAAGTTTATTGAAGGGTCTATGGATTATCATACCAGCACCCTCCACAAAGTGCTGTTAAGCAACCATTAAAGGGTTGCTGAAAATGGCACTCCAAACTCCCATCCATTTGGCACCCCGCTTTCGGAGGGTCGGTCCGGTGGGAGTCCAGTGTCGGTGATCAATCAGGCCCTGGTGACAGAAGAGCCGGTCCGTTCCAGGCTCGAGATCCCTTCCAAGTGAACCCCCCGTTGAGACAGATGAGTCATACTGTTGATGGCTAAAATCCTGCACCAGTTGATAGGTACTCGTAGTTTATCCCATGATTTATAGGGTTTTGTACATCCCAGGTGGTGTAGGATTTCTTCCATCAACAGTATCTTTTGACAAGTCGTGCCTTTTCTTCAAGTTCGACATTGAAATATATGAAAGAATATGTTTATCAAAACTTCATCAGAGTTAGTGATCTTGTGGTTTGAGCGTTTTTTGATCATGTAGCATGCATCTTGTTTTTGGACAGAGTTTGTAAGTTTGTATAACCGACTGCCTTGGCATGAGGAGCAAACAGCGGAAGGTTCAGCAAAATTGGCTACGCAAATTTATAGGGAAGTATCAAGTCATTTCAGACATTTACGTTGTTTGATAAATCCTTTTTCAAAGGGTTTCAAAACGATTCAGGCATTTCACGATATGTTTCTTTGTAAATAATTTGTATTCACAGAAAACCTATTGAACTCAAACACACAATTTATGCAGGTCTGCAAACATTGTAAGTCTCGTGTGGAATGACTTCTATGTGACCAAATGTGCTCCACATGTGTTTGTTGGTTCAGGTCCTGTAAAGTGTTGTTCTAAATGTCCACCTCAGTGCCAGGAATCTTTTCACAGCATGGCATGATTTTTTATTAGATTGGAGCTTGGTGAGGAAATACCCCATCCTGAAGGAAACTAAGATATTCCACCTTGGGAGAAGGAACGACATCTTCAAATGTGCCTTTAAAGGGGATATTATGTTAGCCCCAACTGGTGGATATATCTCATCATTAATTCATATATTTGGCAAATTGTATACTGTATAATTACATAAGTTCACCATGCGAGTGCAACATCTCCCCCACCAACAACAAAATTCACTCCCTTTCCAGAGTATCGCGGTGGTGGTTTCGAAGTTTGTACGATATTGTGATTCCCCTTTTTGGGGAAATGATCGCAACTTGATTATTGTCTGTTTCAACATTGGGTGGCTTAACCACCAACTACCCCTCCTAGAAAGTATATAACATTTACCCACGAAAAGTATGTTTGAAGATGATTATATATCCATTTATCCCAAACTATTTCCCTTTCGCTGGGATATGGACTCATTCCCCTTGGAGGGTTATCCGGTTATCCATCATCCCCAAAACCACGGATCTGCACGGATCAGACCCGACGTGACGTTACGAAGCAAGATATCAGAGGCTGTCGATACACCTGACTGTGGAAGATTAACATGCCCATAGGATCCATGTGACTGGTATATTTTTTCCTGCATTTACCATATAAAAATCAACCAAATGTATGGTAAATATACCATACATACATGGATCCTATGAGCTGGAACCTGAGAATACGGGCCCCTTGGAAATGGAAAAACATCCTCCAAACCATCAATTTCAGGTTCTATATGGATTTTCGGGGGTGTAATTCAAGTGCTCCCGGAGTCGCATGGGTGATTGATTGGTATGCATTTCAGTCATGAGAGACACACATATTACGCTGTAGTTAATAGAGGTTTTTTGGGGAGGCTTCAGGAAACATTGTTTCACTGTCAGACATCAATGTGTTCTTTGGGAGCATTGACACCAGCCTTCCTATAGCAAAGCTGCAAATGCACTTTAGCAACAAGATTGGGAATAGGGCTTTCGAAAGACCGTCAAGATACACATACATGATATGACGTATTGACTTGTCATTGAGCGTCTTACTGCTGGTATATAATAGAGCTCCAGACATGTCAATATTGCATACCCTTCTTTGCCACTGCGAAACATAATTTGGAGATGGCATTTGCAGAAATATTGCATGATGACCTTTTCTTCGTGAAGAGTCCTTGGGAAGTAGGAGAACTATTGGATCATTGGAGGGACTAGCTGTCATGTACAACATATATGATGCCATAAAAATCAAAAGTGCTAGAGACAAAGACAGTAGGTGCAAAGGCTGGGGAAGAAGTGGAAGTCTCACATTGATATTTTTACTGACTTGATGCCAAGCTCATTTTTTTTCTACCAGCTGCTCGAAGGTACAAACATCATCGATTGCTATGTCGTTATGTAAGTATACTATTTAAGTCTATCTACACTTCCCAAACTTAACCAATTCTGCATGTAAAACTGGAAGGGTTGTTTCAAATGTCCTATTGATAGTTGGTGCTATACAGAAAAGAGTGTATTCAGTGTACTCACTGGATTGATGCTGGAGAAATGGTTAACAACAATATGGCAAAGTTTTGAAGTGAACTTATCCGTCAAGATCCCCTGAGACTATGGAAATGGTTGCTTGTAGGATCGAACAAGTGTTGATTTTGATGCCCCAAAAAATGTGTTTCTGAGTGTAAATCATTTACAGTACTGACATAGAAGTACAGCCTGTACCAAACCATCATAGAATATGATGTTGATAGGATATTTATACTGTAGACATACTGACATACTGTATATATTATTTATCTGATATTTGCTGAAACCATCATGTTTCATGAATGTTTCATCAACCGACGTTTTTTCTCCAGATTTTCCAACGAGGCTCGTTTGAGTGAGCGAAGTACACCCAGTTCTGCGGCCTCGTCGCTGGGCAGATGAGCATTTTTGTGGAAGAATCATGAAAAATCATGAGCAGAGCGACAATCCATGGTGGATACCCTCCCCACAACTAACAGTTCGCCCTTGAAAATAGGCAAACCCAAAAGGAAAGGATTGGATCGTCTGAACCAACCATCCATTTTGCAGGGAGTATTCGTTAGTTGCAGGGAGGGTAGTTATTCACAACATCGAACATCTGCCAGTTTAGTGGATCAAATTCGAAAAGACTTGCCTGACAAATCACTGGAAATTTCCACCCAAAAAAAACAAACATCCCTATACCTAGATGCTCAATGTATGGAGCATTTAAAATCTACATTTACCACTAAAACCACCATATAATGTATATAGGTAAATATTAATCGTAAGTAAATAAATACCATACATTGAGTGTCTGGGATTGGGATAATATACAAAATCGTTGTTCAGCTGCTGTATTAATGGTGGATTGCCTATTGATGGAGGGTATGGGAGGGTCACCTTGAGCTTTCATACAAAGTTTCCCTTCTAGTCACTGTGTTTCGCATTGAGGGAGAGAACTGGAGTTGTAAATTCTTTTTAGACGACATGAATGGATGCCACAATAACTCCCCCCCTGCACATGATGAAGTGTCAGAACAGTTGCTGGAATTTGTTTTTTAGCTACATCCAACCATTTGTTTCAAGACCAAAGACATCCCGGTGGTGTTCAACTCAAATATGGTTGAACATGTTCACCCCAAAGCTACAGGTGGCCAGCTTCACCGGATATCACCGAGGCAACGAGGTGAGAACAAACAAACTGTTGTTTTTTTGTGTTGTTGTTGTTGTTGTCGTTGTTGTTGTTGGATAAGTTAAGGCTAATGTCGTGGTCAACATTGTAAGTAAGGTTGTGATTCGAAGTAACCGTTGTTCGCTGTCCCTGTCTCTTCACGGGTGCTCTTCCCTCAATTATGTTGCCAAGTTGAATGGTTGCTGCCACAGTCACCCCAAAGATGGATTATTACATGGTTTGCTCCCTTCCCGGCTGGCAAATGAAGGTTTATAGGTATCCTCTACTTAAACAATAAACAATATAAAGATCATGGCGGTGACTGTTGCTGGGTTGGGGGACAATCTTATATACTTTTACCCTGTTGTCCCCTTATTTTAATCACGCCATGCTCATCATAGTTGGAAAACGACCAAAGGCAATTGTTTTTGGTGAGTCATTTGGTGTATCATTTTGAGATGTTTGGGTACCATTGGAAAGAATTAATGTTCCAAGTTCCAAGATTGATTTGGTTGCAAGCAACATTCGCTTCATTCCTTGGAAACTGTCAGTATACTTCAGTATGATGTTTCAATATATATATATTTATTTACATATGTTTTTGATATATCATATATCATTTATTTCAGACTATTTTATTTAACATGTTTTCTCGTATTTACAAATACATAAAGTAATATTTAATATATATTGTATATTTGCTTTACACTGTGCACTATAATAGGTTTAATTTGTTTTACATTTAATTTTTAACATATACCATATTATACATTCCGTCCATGGAACATGTATGGGATTTCTTTGATGCAGTTTGTAAATCACCATTTACTTTTGGTCTTTTCTCCAATCGACCAAAAAAAACAAACAAGTTACACGAGGGCTGGTGAAAGACTTATTAGTCTACTGAATCCCAAAAGAAGCTGAACCACTAGGGCTTACCACACATCCCCTACTGTACTAGTCAAAAAAAACGTCTCCATTTCCGAAAATGATTAAACTTCCAATGTCTCATGATTACCTCTAAAAGGTGTTGATCCTTTGCCAAATGTCAGTTATTCTCCCAGAATGGCAACTCGAAAGTTTGGTGTGTTTTTCCGCCGGCGGTTTTTCCTCCTTAGTAGGCGATGTTTTTTTGACCTTGAATTTGGAATTGAACTTGAAGTACCGTAAATTATTTCAGAATCACAATATGGTCATATATAATATGTTCCCATGTTTATCCTCACATGATGAGGGTTGATAACAACGACTGTAGACTACAATCTTGCCTATGGCCGTTGTCGGAAGGAGATGGAAAGATGCATTGAACCAAAGTTCCAATGCCAGTCCCACATGATTTGCAGGGAAACTCAAATTCTCTGGCAGTGGTGGTGTAAACTTGGATGCTTCCTTGCAAATATTTACATATATGAAATATGTTCTATGCTTATAGACGCATCCCAAACTGCAACTAAATATATCCCCATGTGTTTACACTATACACATCCTTCCAAGAAACTTTTGGCAGGTGGTTTTTCCAATAATCCCTTATATACCAAGATGCCAAGGGTTCATATAAAACGAGGTGGTGGTTTCAAACAATTTTTTATTTTCACCCCTATTTGGGGAAGATTCCCATTTTGACTAATATTTTTCAAATGGGTTGAAATCACCAACCAGAAAAATCCAAGAGAACAAAACAATAGACCACCTGGAAAGGATTGATGGACGATCGCCAACCCCAATAGCCTTGGTATATCATTTCCCCCTTACGAAAATCGCCACCGACACCGAACTTGGGGAGTTGCGATCGCCATCGCCATCGATCCTTTCACCACCGAGTTTTTAAGGTGGTGGTTTTTCTATGTTGTTGGAACGTGTTGACTTATCACGAAAGTCGCAACATGATGAGATGATGCTCGTGTTTCAACAAAAAACAATGGAATCTAGGATAGTTGGCTGGAACATTGGCATTGACTAGTAAATACTGGTTGTAGATCTACATTCCAAATCATTTAGATGTTTTCTAGCCAGCTGCTTGACCAGAAAGCACATGAGCAGTGTCCTCTCACCCGGGTTGATCCTTTTATAATCTTTTTACTAAACAGGACTCAGTTGAAACGGAGTCATAAAGCAGATAGTTGTTATTATCATGAACTATTTATATCATGTATTGGTGAAACATGTTTGTTTGGCCACCTCAAACTATGTTTATAACACCATGTTGGGGCTGGTCCCCCCCAGTAGCGATATGAATAAATCACCATAGAACTAACAAACAAAGCTTGACACGTCGTGTACTGGAACCTCTGAACAGCGTCCCTTTCCGGATGTTGTAGTCTCCCAAAGGAGCTTTGTTGATTGGTGAAATCCGTAATATCATTGTTTCTGTGTTGCTCCATTTGTTTGCTTGTTTGCTTATGTGTTGTGAATGTGCATTGAAATGTTTCGACATTTTTTGTTCATAAATTGCCGGTCTGAAACTGATTAGCCCATCAAACTTCACTAAATGGAGATAGTCATTCCAAATTATCTTGCCATTAAAGATGATTTGGAATGACTCAGGTAGCTTCCAAACTTATTTTTTGGGCATTGTCTTTGAATTGGTGGGAAAGCTTTAGCGATGTGTTACCCCTTTCCTGAGCCAGTTTCAAGCCCAGGCCATTGGATGGTGCCTGAGTGACTCGAACAGTCTCATTGCTTTTGAAAAAACGACCCGTTGGAACCGAGGGGTCGAATGTTTACACATTTCTGGGTGAAGTGTTTGTTTTAACAACATCATCATCCCCCAAAAAAAAGACACCAACCTGGTCGAAAAAGAGATGTGCCATGGATGGACCATGGTCGATAAATGTTATCTGGTGAAAGGAATCCCAGGCATCCCCGTAGTAGATGTTTCCTTAGGAAATCCTGGTGAGATGACGATTTACCCGGACAAGGTCAAGGTTTACCCAGACAAGGTGAAGATTTACCCAGACAATTTGTAGATTCCTAGATTAGACCTTTGAGTTACTAAACTGCTTCTGTGTGAGACTGGATGTGTGGTCACTATTTGTTCATGTTTTTTCTTTTAAACTCCGGTAATCTAACATAGCAATGGAAAATGGACTCTTCGAAGATGTATTTCCTATTAAACACGGGGATATTCCTATGTTTTTTTAATAGAGTGACTTCAATATGTTTCCTGGGAAACTTGCGTCCATGGGATGTTTTTGTTGCAGTAGATGCTCTTTTGTTTCGGTTTCCTGGGTCAAGCAGATTTGAATCATGTACCGGCCATTTTTCATGACTATAGGATAATTGCAATCATTAATTTTGGTTCCGGGACGCCTCCCCTCATGGTTCAGTGGACAATGACCCTTTTGAGAAAACCAAACATGTTGAAGTCTGACGTGGTAAAGTCATACATCATGAACGATGCCGGCAACATGATGAATTGAGCTGTATTTTTGCTCGAGATGTTCAAGATTGATTTTTTGGATGGACCGACTTGAGCCATCAAGATACTGTTGCTGGAGGAAATCCCAAACAACCACCTGGGATGTATAAAACCTTGTAAATATTGGGATACGCTGCCAACCTCAACTGGTGAAGGCCGGATTTCTTCCATCATTAGTAACAAGGAACCTAACCGCACAGATCACACAGAAGCAGATTCAGTTGATTCGCAACGGCTGCTGAAGGGTAAAACGGCAAAAAGTCACCCGATAGTTTCCCGAATGCGGTGGTTAGTTAGGCAACAGAGATGGCGGTTTTGCTACATTGAAGAGCTTAGCAACGATTCTCAGAAACATTTAGCCAATTGGTTTATATTGGTTTCATACTAACATAGTTTGAACCCCAAGCTTATTTGCCAACTACTGTAGTAATGTTATAACTCTGCTCAACATATTTCATTTGTCACGTTTGTTGTGTTTTTGTTCAGATCTACAGCTATCGAATGAGAAGATCAGAACGCACCTGTGTCCAGGAGACTTGTCTCATAACAGGAGCTGTGTAAGGTCCATGAATCAGCTAAACCTTCAGCTGCCGATCCGTTTCCTGGCTTACCAACCGGTAAACCTCAGTGATTTCCGTCTGTTTCGCGTTTCCGAAGCGAAACGTCAAAAGAGACCATTCGGATTGGCTCCTCTTTCCTCCGGCCAATGTTGTCGGGGTCATTGGGAAAGTTGCCTGGATTCATCATGCACCATTGAAAGAATATGTTAAGCTAAGCCAACATGTGGAGATAGTGGAATTTGTGGTAGCATTCACCAAGGACAACGATCACGAGTACAATTCATGATTCGTTGTTGATGATACATATTATGATGATGATTAGGATGATGATTAGGATGATGATGATGATGATGATGATGATGATGATGATGATGATGACGATGATTGTTACGATGGTGGTCATGATGATGATGATGATGATGATGATGATGATGATGATGATGATGATGATGATGATCTGATGATCTGATGATGATGATGATGATGATGATGATGATGATGATGATGATGATGATGATGATGATGATGATGACTTTGATGATGATGACTTTGATGATGGTCATGATTGTGATGATGGTCATGATTGTGATGATTATGTTTACCATTATTGAGTCACGGCCATGCTTCTTTTCTACACAACTTTAGACCATTCAACAAACCATCAGCTGGAACCCTAGTTCGATGATTTGTCATGTTTTTTTAGGTGTTATTGATGTAAATACACACCGGCAGCTTGTTTTACGGGAGAAGCTATTTGATGTGTTGCACTGGAGGAACCCTTGCGGACCAACCACTACAACAACTATTCCAACGATGGAAGTCCAGATTGCCAAGTCTTAAGCATGGTGATGGTGCTTTGTCCTCCACCAGCTCTTTCTGGATGATGCAAATATGTAGTTGCCATGCTTTGTCCAGTAGGACAAACCATGGATTGAGAGACAAAGATGATCATTGAATAACAAAATATGCAGAGTTTTTATGCTCACTCTGTGTCCGGTGTACGGCCAACACAACCAACCACTCCCACAAGGATGGTGGTTAACAGTTCCGTGATGATCATCTTGGAGATTTGTTTCCGCCAAACTCGAGATTTGCGGCAAAAAGTGGCAGCAAGAGGGATGTTTGCACAAGTGACATGTTTCGCAAACCCACTGAGAAACTAAGCAGCCAAATATATGAAGAAGGAGCCAAGCAACCAAAAATTAGAGATCCAGCTTTGTTGAATAGATGTTTCTCAATTGTTCTCTTTGTCCACTGTTCCACACTCTTTCAATATGTTTTAAGAAAGTATTCATTTAGAGCATCTTGCCAAAAGCAAAATACTGAGACGGGTTTTCACTGGCTGAATACGGTGAAGCCGGTGAGTCTTCCCGCCATGTTTGCTTGATTTGGTGGCAACTTTGGGTTGTGGTTCAAACGAGGAAGTCAATGGGGGGGATTGGTTTTTTAGGTTTTCTCGCAGGAACCTTGGCCCTCCCCATCCTTTAAACCATCCCCATCTTGTGAATCCTTCCCACAAAAAACCTTCAGAAATATGCAGAGAATCTGGATTTTCAGCAAAATACTGCCATGTTTGACCTCAACTACTGTAATCTCTCACTGCCTATTTGATGATTTCAGGAGCCAATGACCTTATTGATATTGCTGGCAGTGTTTTTTTCCCTATCATTTTTTCCTTGGAAACTTTTACCAGGATGCGTCACTCGGGGTGTTAGCGCAACAAATTGGTTCCACGCAGGTTGATCTTGCGTCATCGTCGCTTCGTAGAGTTGTTGGAGATCTCTGCGTCACATGGCTGAGAGGGGAAGCGTTGCCAGGTGAGATGGAAAGAACGCAGGTTAAAGCTCCCTAGAAGGGAGCCTTTGAAATGGATATTTTTATTACTTTTTATTGCTCTTTTATAAATTAAGAGGTTATGATTATGTGATATCATTTGAACATCCATATGTTCTGAATGGACATGATTCCGCTAAGTCTTTTGAAGAAGCCCCCCAAAATCAAAATCCAGAAATCCTTCAAATTCATCACTAAATTGATGGTGAAATTCTTACCTGAAAATATAGGAAACAACCAAAAAAAGGTCCCAAAAAACCCGAAAAAAAACGGGTGAGTTCAACCAGATCAAACCCACCGACTTTGGGACCTGCCACTGGGACCTGGAGCATCTGGGTCTCACCTTTAAGAACCCCACAGTAACACCAGGAAAGGGCGAAAAAAACCAAATCCAGCAACTTTTTGTCAAATTTTGGGCCAAATTTTCTTTCGGAGCCGTGGGGATGGATGTTATTTCCTCCATTCCGGAAATTTCCACCATTTTTTAAGAAGAAGTGGTGCCAATTTTGTTGAAGAGAGAGAATTTTGTTGTTTTTTCGCGAAGCTCAGAACCTAAATTCCTTTACATGTGCCGGTCATGAATTATTAAGGGGCCTTCATTTCGCGGAATCTTCTCCATCGGTCCATCCGTACATAAACAAGAACGCAATGACTATCACCAGTACGCCGCCCTGGCATTCATGGAAAAAGCTTCTAACGTTGCAGAAAGTTGGGAAAACCCACAGTTTTCTTTCAAACATGACTCCCAATGTTGAATTTGAAAGGTACATACCAACATGTCACCTTTCGAATGCTCCAGGTCTACCCTTGCAGAAGGCTTTGTCGATGCACAACTGAGGTGCAATCGTTACCAGCTTTTTTGTGGTGGATTTGGAGGGTGTAGCCCTTAAGCAGGGATTGCCCATTTTGGGGGGATCAAACCCTACAAATCTATGGTAATTTTGAGGGATTTTCCATATAATAGTGCATTGTTTGCGTTGGTAATATAAAGACTCCTGTTAAGTTAACCTCTACCAGGTGTACCCTCAACTACTTGAGAGGGTCTCAGATGATACCTTTAGATGAGGATCAGATTTGGGTAGGGTTTGCAAGCCATTTTCGGAATGTTGTTTTCCATACTTCCATGTTTCAAACATATTTGGCCAGATCCTCCGAAATTGCATGGCAACTTGGCCTTGAAAGCCCAAAGAAGAGGATATTGGAGGGGGTTAAGTTCAACCCCGGTCATCAAATAGAGCCGGCCGTTTCAAACCATCAATTTCTGCTCAAAATTCAGCCACCGGACCAGACAATGAGGATTGTCAAGCAAACAAATTGCCTCAAAGGGAAGCAATGTGGGGTTTTTGAACATGTAAAGCCTCCTCCAAAGATTTACCCTCCCTGAAACTAACATGGCCCATGAACATCCCCATCTTTACTGGTAAATACCATCAAAATGGTGGATTTTCCATGGCTATGTTAGTTTACACGAGTGTAAGTGACTGTTGCTGTTGCTGTTGCTGTTGCTGTTGCTGTTGGTGTTGTTGTTGTTGTTGTTGTTGTTGTTGTTGTTGCGAGCTGGGATCGCCGGCTGTGCCAAGGCCATTGTTGAGTACGTTGCCTCAGTGCTTTGATGGTCGAGTGAGACATCCGAAGTAACTTAGATGACGCCGACGACAACAACAGCAACAACAACAGAAATTAAGATGAGAGGCATCCATTCACAACAATATTCAATAAACATTGCTTCTCTCTATATATTTATTTAATCTTAGAGGCAGTTGATGTGTGACCAGTGATTGGTGGAGCGATAGGGAAGCTATAGTTACCGTATAGTTAAGCAGTGAGAAGGGGAGGATGCTGCAACAGCTGTAAAGGGAGCCAGGCACTATGTGTATTTTGCTTAGGAAATGAGAAGTCATTGGGTAAAGGATTAATGTATTGCAGGTAGGATTTGCATTGTTCGATCCTTAGTTTTAGACATCTAACAATAGCTCTTGAGAAGGCATGATTGGACTTTCACCTAAAAGCACGCCTAAAAGACCTTCACCTCTCACTACGGAAAGATGACATAGGATGGCTAGATAGATGCTTGGGGAGACCGAAACATTCGGTCTCACTTGACCTTTTCCCCCAAAAAGCCGTGAAAAACACACGATTGGCCAGTCTTATTTGGTTGACATACCGGTGGGTTTGATAAAGGCCTTCACGACTTAACGTCCTAAAAAGGTCATAAATTAGTGTGGTTTGGCCATACCAACTGGTTCAGTTTTGTTACTTCAACAATATGTTATCGTTTTTTAATGAATGGGCACATTCTACCTATTTGAAACTTGCAGCAGAACTGGATAGTTGTGTATATATAGACGTATATAACGTATATATATATATATATATGTATATATATACATATATATATATATATTTAGATATATATATATATTTAATTATACAGTAGATATATGATATATGTTTGTTTTCTTGTTTCCTGCCGTTAATGCAGGAAATTCATGGCGTTTTTGTACCAGTACGATCCCTGAGCCCCAGCTTCATCCTGTAAGGTCCTCAACTACCGCAGCTCTCAGTGCCGTTTTCATTTGGAGGTGGAATGATGTTGGGCCGAATGAAAAGCCTCCTTGCTTTTCCATGGGTTGTTGGGGTCCAAGGGTAGCGTTTGTAGGCAACAGAACGCTACATCAAGATGATACGTAAATTCTAGTCGTGTGGCCTGGTGAAGGACTAGGGGGACTTGCAATTTTCTACGGGTTTGCGGCTTTAGCTGCTAGTCGTACAGTTTGTTGCTCTTTTTTGAAAGACATTTGGTCACTTGTAAGTTTGACATGATAACCTGTTGCAGGGGTTCAGGAAAAAAACACGGTCTTCCAAATAACTCCTGACAAAGTCTTTGGGCAGAATTTAGGTATCCAACCACCACCTCAACAGTACAACAACTGTTTGGAAGGATGGGGTAACAACTTCCATTTTTGTGAGGGGAGGGCGTGTAGTTGCTCAAGAACCATGCATGCAGATGGCAGCCGGGTACACTGGGTTTTTGTCATCCTGCTGGTTGGACCACTGTAACAATTTGGCACCAGTGCTTTCGGGCCAGGGATGTCATTTCCTTTTTGGAGTCTCATAATCTGAAAAGATCCTTGGGTGATGTTGGGTGGTGGTCCTCAACACATCCCAGGTACTTGTAGTTTGTTTGGCCTGTCATGAATCCGGTTATATGGACAAAGGAAACCCGTGGGAATCAGAACCAGTTATACCAATGCATCGATTGTCACAAAATTAGTGCTTGCTGCTTGCTGTACTAATGGGAAGAGGTTTAATTGTTGAGGCTCCGCGGAAGGTTTGTGGATTCAAACCTCACAAAATGGGGGCCCAATAATTCTTTCAAACATTGTTTTGGGTCGCTCTCCAACCAGAAGGGGTGCCAACTGACTGGTGCGAAGTAGAATTGAATCTTAATGAGAGCCTGAAAAAATTGGTTCAGTTTAGATTATTTTGATATCATGATTTGCATAAATCCTCTCGTTCCTTACTAAGCACCAGGCAAATAAGTCAAAGGGTGCAGACATTGATGGTAGCATTCCTTGATTTGCCCCAACAGGCTTCAGCACACCGGAACATCGTGAAGCACTACAGGTGGGACACGCTCAAGGAAAACCAGTACCCAGTAGTACAAACCAGTGTTTTTTGTGGGTAAATTGTGTTTTGACTTTGCGATTTTGCAAACACAGTTTGGACAGTGCAGACAAGTCAACAATAACATGTGTTGCATCGAGCATAATGATCATATAGGGCACTGATACTGTATCTGTTTTTTTCAGTCATCAACAACATCCCTTCAACCCAATTTGATCATCATCATCATCATCATCATCATCATCATCATCATGATGATCATCATCATAATCATCATCGTCATAACAATTGTCACATGAAATATCTCCAATGTCATTGTTGGCATGCCTATTATTTTCAAATTCGGGGATGGTCCAATTTCATTGTCTAAAAGTTTTGTTGGATGATTCTAATCAGTGATAAGTGCGGAAGTTGTTTACTATTCTGTACACACTTCCCGAGCAAGAATCTCCCGAAAATGGGAAATCACCCAAGAAAAATTCTCCCCAAAATGGGAAATCAAGGATCCCAAATGTTTGTAACATACGAAATAAATCAACGGTCATCAACCCAGTTTTTGTGGATGGACCGACTTCACTATCGATGCACGGGGCTTGGCTGTTCTTTCCGAAGGCCTTTCATCGAGCTTATATGGAGGCGAAAAACTCCGAAAACATTGGTCGTTGCATTGGTTGGATTGGGGTGAGGTGCAGATTCATTCAAGTTGTATTGGAGTTGCTGGGTTATGTGGTTTCCAATTGACATACTCTGTATGTACTAGTATATATACACATATGCATTCTTTGCATATTTGCTTGATCTTTATTTTGTTCCCTGATGCGTTGGAACTTGACTACTTTTTCAATTGTTATAGATCTGGTTTAACAAATGGCCCACATTGATTGTCATGTTTGATGTAGGTTCATTTATTTGCCACAAATTCGTCTTTAGGGTTTGGATGATAGATTTGCTCGGTGAATGACTTGCTGGTGGTTTCCCAATATTTTTTATTTTCACCCCGAACCTTGGGGTTTCACGATCCAATTCGACGAACATATTTGTCAAACGGGTTTCCAACCTCCACCAAGATGATGATTCATCAGCTACTACACAAACTGCACATCCATTGAATTCCAATAGAGGAATGACTCCAATCATCTCCGGATTTGACCATGTTGCAAGTCCGGATTTGACCAATTGGTTGAGTTTTGTTTGGAATTTTACATGTTTCCTGGAGAAACACTTTCGACAAATCACTGGTTTAATTGAAACATAGAGGCTTAAAGATGACTTCAGGGTGACATTCCATCTTGTCAGGGTGCTATGAGCAGTGCTGCTACAATTGTTAGATGTTGGTTTTGGGCTGGATTTGTTGAAATAGTTCTGGGGCTTGGGTGTGCCCATTGTTTGGCAATCTGTCCCATTTTTGAAGTACCAGGTGAAGTACAGATCTGCCCCAAGCATTTTAGTTTTTTCCTGCTGGTGAAAACGTTGCACAATAGCACCAAGATAATTTGTTGTTCAATCTACTTGAGATACCTATGACTGTGGATCTATTTGCATGGAACTATTGACTACTTGTAATTTTAAACCTCACTCTTCTATACTTCTTTAAGGAAAAGAGACATGATTACACCGTATACTCAGTATTAGCTACGACTGGGTTTACCATGGGTTTGCAAAGCTTCATCCCTAACAAAAAAGGCAAGAAAAATCCATCCCTTTTCTCAGCTGTTTTTTTTTTTCGCGTGGAACACGCCGGCCTTCCCTCCCAACCAACCGATGTTCACATCGGCTTGGCCAGTTACAGGCAGAGACAAAGAACAGTCGGATGCGGCTTTTAGCCTTCATGTCACGTGGCGATGATGACGGATCCATGGGACGAACGAAGACCGGTATATTTACCTACATTTTCTATAGGTGATTTTTATGATAAATGTAGTAGGTAGATAAACCATACATGGATGGTATGGGTTTTTCTGACCCCCAAACAACCAGGGCCTTTTTTGTTTTTTGTTCTTGTAGGTCCATGAAAAAAACATTTTTTTTGCGTTGCAAATCATCACTTTTGTTTGGAGAAATGGATGGCATTCGGTTGGTGTTTTTCATTCAGCCAGGGATGTCATGTTCATCCAAAAATACCTGGACTATCCAGTTATTGTTGGTTTATTTAAGACTGGGTGGTGGTTTCAAACATTTTTTATTTTAACCCCTACTTGGGGAAATGATCCATTTTGACTAATATTTTTCAGATGGGTTGAAACCACCAACCAGAAGAGTATCCTCATCCCGTTTTGGTGGATTCTGAGCAAACACAATCTCACAGGACTGATCAGAAAAAGTTTGCTCTTCACTGGCAGGAGTTCCGATCAAATACTGGAACCATTTATGTTGGTAGTTACCCAAATTGTGGAAAGGAGTCATTGATTTTTGGTACATTTGGATACATTTGGTACATTTTTGGTACATTTTGTTACATTGTGTAAAGGAGTGTAAGGTGACATTTGGTGAATTGTTCTTTGAAAAAAATTGGTTGATATGGAAAATTTGCTAATCCCCCAGGTTGGTAATTCGGAATCCATGGCCTGAATTTGGGGGAAATGGAGCGAATCCCAAGCACACTTCACGTCTTCAAAAACATATCAGCTGCCAGCAGTTCAGCAATGAAAATATCCATAAAATCAGATTCCATAGTACATAGTATATATATATATGTTTATAGACAGAGAGCTAACATATCCCACATTATCCCACCCTTGGACAGGAATATCATCTTCCAAAATGCAGTGGGAGGGTATATGTTATGTTCATTGGAGGGCATAATATACATATATGTATATGCAGTTATGTACAGTATATTTATATATATATGATCATTTATCATAGGTACGCACATGTCCAATCATCTCAACTAGTGGGTTGCAGCTATCCAGTTTCACCCGTTTCCCCTGAGGTATCATCATCTCCACAATGCTCAAGGCAGGGCGTTTTTTCCTGTGCAATGAACTTCGTGGCCAGGGTGGAGATACAGAAACTCACAACAGATATTTTTTGTTTTTGGTGTTATGGTGTTTGGTTGGTTGAAGACAAAATGTTGCGTTTATTCCTGGACAACATATTATGTGATTATTATGTGGAATAGGTATTCTTGAGAGTTTTTTTGTTTTTCGGATGTAAGACATGGAGAGTCTACTGAGAGAAATCCTGGAGAATGAGACTCAACTGGTTCCTTGGTGCATTTGTAGAAGCGATGTGTTCAGGGGCGAGCTTGGATACTGTAGTTTATTGGCGGTGGGAAAATGGCCGTTAGTAACAAGGTGGGTCCCTAACTCCAGTTATAAATGGAGTTATATAAGTTCACCCCTTTGAGAAGGGGCAACATACTCCCAGTTTCCTAAGGCCAGGGTCACAGGGGGCCCCATAACTCCATACGGGGCCCACCGGCCACCAGGGTTGGACTCTGAAGACGTGGACGAGTTGCGACCACTCAGATTGGACCGTGGACCCGTCTTTGGAAAAATGTGGACCGCCAGTTTTCCATGCTTCGGTGGTAAAAAACGAAGTGTTTTGTTTATTATTGTGGTTCAGGAAGTGAAGCCATAATGTGATAGTCTATAATATATTTTATATACATACATAAATACATGCTCTTTTTTTACGAGTACATGTGGTTTTAAGGATGTGAGTTCCACCTTGTATTTTTGTTTAACCGGTTTAAGACGACCATTGAAAAGGATCAGTTTCCTGAAAGCCTGGAACAGGACTTGAAATGCCCCATGTTGACAGATTATACATCTACATAGATTATGTAGTTTATGAAGGTATACTGATATATGTCGGCCAAAATGCAAATTTGTGAGATGTATATTTTATGTTGATATTTGGGTATAAAGCAACTACGAACTGTATGAACACGTTATTACGCAGTATGTTGATACTTATATGTGTTTTGTATTTATTTATTATCATACCGCCATATTTGACAGAAATCGATACATTTGTTTTCACACATACCTTTAATTGAAGATATGCTATGTTCGTGGTCCATCCACATATATATGTTTTGTATTCCACGCCACCTCCGTAAAGTACATCAAACAAACTTTTGCGATGAATCGATATACCCCTTTGCAGCTTGTGAATAGTATGGGTATCCCGGTTTCAAATAACTATATAAGTTGATGCAATATTGTTATTTACCAATTATGTACTTGGATTGTTGGACAAAAAGTTTCACCCAAAACTCTCAAAAAAACGATAACAAATCTTTGCTTCAAACAGTAGAAATCCTTGTTGCAGCCAGGATTTCAATGCTTCAACGTCACAGTGACTCAGTGTTAGTCCACTTTGTGTACATAGACCACCAAACTCACACAGCTCAAGTTTGCTGGTCGAGTCTCTTTTTGTAGATTTGTTTGTTTTAAGTTTCATATTATATCTACATGTATAGATCATATATAGAATACATATGTCTAAGTGAATCTGTGCACTGCCCGAAACAATCCATGCTAACTTTCACCAAATGGTGTTTTTGGGAGTGATGCATATGTGGAATTTTGGCAGGTGAAGCTAGATATTATATATGTATCTTGAATTGAACCTGCCGCGGCTGCCCGATATATTTTTGTATGTATTTGTTTATGTGATACATTAGTAGTATATGTGTGTATGTATTTGATACACCTCCAGTTACATACACGTAATACTCACATAAAATTACATGTATGATGTTCATTGAATCTATCTCTTGGTTCTTAGTTGAGTACTACGTTTATATCATCAATCATAGTTGTTATTTTTGCACGTTGAACCTTTCTTGCCTAGGCTCAGTCGTTTGCTGGCCGCTCACTTACCAGACGAGGTGCTAGCTGTATTTGCATCACAATTTGTTGCCACTGACTTGTTACTCCGATTAACGTATGTTACACGCTCATTTTTACCAACCATCAACTAGGACACCAAGTAGAAAAGATATATGTTGTTTTAACCACCCTTTTTCAACCTCCCGCTATCAACCAATCGAGATGTAACGTATACGTTTAATATTTCCAAACAGTTGGCAACTGTCAACAACCTATCAACCAATCACCAATTTATACTTCCAAACAACCAATCTTAGGTGGTCATTATCAAGCAATGGACGTACAAGTAACTTATATGTTTAATATTTTCAAATTGGTTTCCCTTAACAAGGCCCTTTAAAAAACCCTTATTATCTATGGGGGGTACGTTAGGGGGGAGGGTTGGTTGATTAGCCATAAAACATCGGAAAAGATGACCACCAAAGGGTTTCTTGGATTCGAAAGGCATCAGGATGGATTGATTCGTACCCAATTTCACGGGGAAAAACTATTTGACATGACCGCAAAATGAGGGGAATCTGCATATTTATAAGTTATAGGTAGGGAGTGAAAGCTACAATGTACAGTGTTACATGTATTTGTGTGTTCCCTTGTTGCAATTTACTTTGAAGTTGGGTTGTGATTTTTCTCTTCAAAGTCATAGTCGGCAAGAATTATTGAAGAAACTTTGACTTAAGTTTTGTATCTTGTGATTATTTTCAGTGGGACCGTGAGAAGCAACCAATGAATGGTGTGACCATGTCATATGGCCCAACCCCCGTCTCCAACCTACCAAAGTGAACACTTCTTCAGAAATAAGGCCTTATGAAGGGCATAGAAACATGGGTCTCCCGTGATAAGGCCTTATTAAGCCCTTATTTCTGGGGGGTACGTTAGGGAGGAGGGTATGTTGACCAGCCATAAAATGTTGATTGGCGAGTACTTAGATACGAAGATTTTAACTGAAGAGATGTGACCCCCACAAACCCAGTGAAGGACATGTTGATGACCAACCAGTTCCCTGCTTTTAAATTCCAGTCCAACATCTCAGGACTGAGGTTTATGTCACAGCAAAATAGGTGGTAGTTCTGAAACCATCCAATCTTGCCATTATCAAAACCTGGTTTTTCAAAGCAGACTAAAGTTCATCCTAATTGTTGTACCATGGCACTGGAATCAGATGAACGAAAGTTGGCAGCAGCTGCAAGATGGGCAAAGTCCTTTGCCTGTTGTCATAGACAATCAGTGTTTGTGCCCATTTATCAAAAGACAAAATCAACACCGGGGAAAAAAATCTGTCTACTTGTCTAATTCCGATTGATTGTTGCTTCATTGAAGCCGATGGGATGATTGGTTTCTTGTTTCAAAGGGGTAGATAGGTAGATGGCTTGTTAATCCTAAGTATCAATTCATGTTGTGGTATTTGCTCAAGTGAATCTGCACCCTGATCAAACAGGCGGAAGTCCTAAGTCCATTTGTTGCATGATGTGTGGATTGAATGATGAGCTCAATGGCCAAATCCAGACATCCACACACACACACAAAATTGACCAAAAGACACATGTATACACATGTGTAATTCATACTCCTACATATACATACTACATTATGTCAACATATATACATGGGTTGTTTTATGTAAACAGATCTCTAAGTTTTCAAGATATACATAAAGACAAGATCTTGTCAACCCGGAAAGTGTGTCTTTTCTCAAACAAAAATCCTAGCTGTGGAAGCATCTCCTAAATAAATCTAGCATTTTCATTTGTTCTATAGTTTTTTGTTGTGCCACCGTACTGCTAAGTGTCCATATACAACCCACCAAAAGCAACAATCAATCAATTCGTTACAAGTTGACCTTTAAAAAAAACAAAAAAACGTTAAATGATATCCGCTGTGAAACGCTAACGTTTGCGCTCTCTTGCCCTGCTTTTTTTGTCCACGTTGATCAACCAACCTTTCCATTGGACGACCTTAGCAGTTCCACCCACGATCGAATCCATCGCATCCAATGGATTGATTGCTCGAGTTTTGGAGAGATTTAAGGTGAATCCAGAAGAGAAACTTGGGTTTACTTCGGAATCCCAACCCGAAAAAAAAGGTTGGGGAGAATGGTTCCAATGCAAAAAAAACCTAGGTGGTTGTTTCAAATATTTTTCATTTTCACCCCGATCCTTCGGGAAATGATCCAATTTGACGAGCATATTTTTCAAATGGGTTGAAACCACCAACTAGAAACCCTGTGGAATCTGGAGGTTGACATCCACAAAAACCCAACGGCTGGAAGTGGGCGGGGATTTTTTCCTGGGAAATTTAACACGCCAGCAGGTGATTCAAGCCGTGACCTTTTGGTCCCTAAATTGGTCGCTTAATCTCTTAAGGGGTTACTGAACCATCCCAAAAAGGTCACAAAAATAGCCAGATTACAAGTTCAGATTTTTTCCCATACTTGGAAACCAAGATTTAGACCTGACTGGAAGTGTCAAGCAAGATTTGACCCATTTTTCATTTGGGGGTTGAAATAAGGTTTGTACTTTTCCGGATGCAATTTACCCAGTCTGGCTGCACCAGCAGGTGCGTATCGAATTGTCGGATTATTTTTTCGCAAATTTCGTGTTGAAACATGCCTCATAATTTCCGGGATTTTTTTGAACCCTACCTTTGGTCGTTTTTTTCAGACCTGAACTCCCAAGATTCATGGTACATCCAAGATATTTTTGGTGAGTGGCTATCATGTATACAAAGATATATGTATATTATATAGATATATATGATTATATGATATATACATGTAACCCTGGATGATGATGGTGGCCAAATACTTCTAAGGTAGATAGACTATGTGAAAAATCGTACTCCCCCGGAAGGCTAACACAATAGTTCCTTAGAAATACTAGTTGAAAGATTACTTTCCCTTTGAAATGGTCCCTCTTCAGGGTACGATTATGCACAAAATATACATGGTGGGCCCCTGCTGGTTATAAATGCAGTTAGAGCCCTTATAAATGGCCTTACAAATGGGTAACTAGGGTTATCTAGGGTTATTTCACCCTACTTCTAGGGGCCCCATAACTCCACTTATAAGTGGTTGGGGCCCACCTTGTACATACCCTGAATTCCCATGTCGCCCCAAAGATTTCCCATGTGTTCTCTATGGATTCCTGCCTTTCGGACAAAAATCCGAGGCGTTTGCAACTTTAAGGGACCTTCCACTCGTCAAACTCCCGAGGTGTCCGCCTGAATGGTTTGGGAAAAAAACGGCTGAGGATTTCGGTGAACATTCACCAAAAAAACGCTTAAAAGCCAGCAGCCTGAAAGCCGAGTCGTTTTCTTTACCCTCCCTAAAACGAACATAGGCCGGGGCCCAAAAGGAACGGCTTGTCTCCCAACCACCAGTTTTCATGGGTTATGTCAGTCCTGTTAGATTGAGGGAGTGTAAGATGCACTTTTTGGGCATTTTTTGGGCATGTGGCACATGTGGAATATAAGGGGAAAGGATGGGAGAAAGACACAAATTGGAGAAGGGGTGAAAATTCTGGCCACCATGATGAAGATTTCGCCCTCACATCAACCGAGGCGCGCTCCGGTAAACTAATATAGCTGGCTGGAAAATTGACCCGGATTGAAGATTTATTTGGGTATATTCCATTGCTATGTTAGTTTACCAGAGGGTATAGTCATACGTCGTTTCACCCATGCAATTCCCGCAAGTGGGCACAGTACTATTTGAGATCCAATACTGCCATTCCGGCTTGAGTCTTATATTCCTGGACGTGGACCTTCCTGAAAAGTGGTGAGTTCCCTGTAATTTTATCACAAGCTCCTGCTTTAGGGGTCCAATTGGTATGATTTTTTTGGGCAACCAATCTTAAAATCCAGCCGCATTTTACGTCCCAAAAAGGTGACGTGACAACCAAGATGGAATAGTTAACACTCGGGGGTAATCTAAGATAGCTATATCCCCTTTTTTCAGGAGGAAATACGAATCTACAAATCTTGGATTTTCCTTCTTAGAACTGGAGCGTATGGGATTTTTCGGTGGATGGCGGCCATTTGAGGCCACCAAAAACTTCCCTGACGGAAGGTCTATTGGGGTCTTTCTCGGTGGATCATTTGGCATATGTTTTACCCTTGTTTTATTTGCTTTGCACTCTGATTCAACTCTTGGATTTGTTTCAAACATATCGGAAGAAAAGTTCAGCTTCCAAAAAAAGAAGTTGAGTCAGCATTTAAGATGATAAGGACTATGCAACTATTTATATATATATATATATCTATGTACATGTGTTATATATATATATAACAGAACTTGCCAGGTGGAACGGGCAACCCCGCGTGGCAATGAGGCCTGCAATGGGCGACACCAGGCCGCCACAAGGGACCTCTGCCTTTTGAAGGAGCTCGTTTCAGGGAAGATTTGTCAGGGGCCATTAAATTATCTATTTTGGGGAAATCAAACAATGCAAATGTATGGTAATTTTTAGGGATTTCCCTTATCATAGTGCATTATTTGGGTTGGTAATATAATGACCCTTGTTTGTGGGTTGTCAAAATCCAAGAAATTTCCAACCGTCGGACCCACTTTTAGACCCCGAAAAGACCTGAGTATCTAATAGCTCGATCGCAACTTGCTGAACCGAACAGATGATCCCGGTGATCCCTTGTACCTTGATCGCTTCCTTGACTTTCACATGGGATTTTCGATGTTTCACGCACTAAACTTGCTACGACTGTAAGCTGGCTCAAGGAAGACCTGCTTAAAGTGCAACTCTAGACTCAATGTAGACCGAATCTTTACATGTGTTTGGCACCGTTTGCGACATGAACCTTGCCATCCCGGCAAGTTTCGTCGTCATGATGTGGGCCGCCCTTGCACGTGCATCCCCGCGCTCCAATGGCTGCCCTGCCAATGAAAGCAGCGTCTTGCTGCAAACGCAGAATTCCCTTCCCAAGCCGAACGAGGACACGGATGCAAAGTGGCTTGGAAGATGGAGGCGATGGAGGAGGCACAGCCGACGGCATAGGCGTCACCAGTACTATGTGGTGAAGACATCCACATCCACATCCACCAGTACCAGTACCACCACATCCACATCCACATCCACATCCACCAGTACCAGTACCACAACATCTACCACCACATCCACATCCACATCCACATCCACCAGTACCAGTACCACAACATCTACCACCACATCCACATCCACATCCACATCCACCAGTACCAGTACCACAACATCTACCACCACATCCACATCTACATCAACCAGTACCAGTACCACAACATCTACCAGCACCACCACATCCACATCCACATCCACCAGTACCAATTGTTGTGTTGTGGAGGTTGGGCCGCCATTTTTTTTTGAGCGTGACAGTAGAGGGACACTTCCAAACCCTGGGACTGAGCAGATCTTCACCTTCACTATCAGTAATATCCCTAACTTTCCTCCGGACTTTGCCCTCCCGGATTGCTGTTGCGGGGAAGCCAGAGTCAGTTTCGAACTTGTTTTCGATCCCTTCCCTGGTAGTACCGTGCCAGATGTTTCAAGTCCGGAGGTCATCAGCCCCAACGGTGATACTGCTTTCTTGGAATTAAATGAGTTTGATTTATCTTTTGATGTCCTGCGGCTAGAGTTCGAATTGCCGGTTGGTACATATGTACCAATCGAAGGAAGTGGCGGCCCTTGGACCGTGAACTTCTCCTATCCAAGCATCTTGCAAGGAGTGCCTTACAGGACAGTCTTCAGACTCCAAGTGCCTGATCCCAACAATAACTTCCAGACTTGCCAGTGAAGTGGTCCGCGTCGAAAACAGCAGACCATGCGGATGCTTCACGTCGACGGCTTAGACCTGCCAGAGCCAGGAAAAAAGACGGCTCAGCGCAGGTGAAGATGCGGGAATTCACAACTTGAACTCAGCATGAGCGTTTTCGGTTCTATGTTTTAGGGAGGGTAACTCTTATTTGCCCCCACGTTTTTTTTGGAAGCTAGAAAGCAATATACATATCTAATATATCTTTATATATATATATAGTTGCACAGACAGATGAACATCAGTGTTGGTAAGAAAGTGCAAATGTAAAGTTATATTTACAGTATATATACATGTGCTTGAATATACATAAAAAGAATACATATATATATACATACACACATATGCATGTATACATACAAAAAATATCTCATATATATATATATATTTATATTTGCGAATATACTTATACATAAATATACGCATATATATATATATGAGATATTTAATATTTGTTTGTATTTATGCATGAATACAAAATACATTTATATATAAGTTCTTTTTCCACAAGAACATCTAACANATATGAGATATTTAATATTTGTTTGTATTTATGCATGAATACAAAATACATTTATATATAAGTTCTTTTTCCACAAGAACATCTAACACCATATCACATGAGTACCTAGAATGCCATGTTTCCCCTTCAACAGGAGAACAGCAACGACAGGAGACGATGCTTCCGTTGATTCCCCCGGTGCATGGAAGTGGCGAGCAACCTGCAGGCGACATGGAGTCTCCGGGTGCTCAGGCGGCTGTGGGGGCGGAAGGTTGAGACTTCTTTTCGAATTGAAGCACGGGTAAAAGAATCCACCAATCTTAGTTTTCTCAACAATAGGTGTTCTGTGTATATATATATATAAGTTTGTATATATATATATATTTATATATATATATTTGTATATACATGTATGGGAAATATCATTATTTAGTAAGTTAAGATTTTGTTTGATTTTTTTGTAGTCAACATGACACCTTTGAGCAGCTTCCATGGATTGGCTGGTCTTCGTTGTGCTCTTCTGTGACTCGTCCATGTAGCAACCAGACATGGCCATTTTCGACCATTTTCCGTTCCTAAAAATGTGGGACAACATTATCACTCTTCAGCAAACAAAACCCATATCTTGGGGGTATCCACCACCCACTAACAGTGAAATAATAATCTGTTCATTTCTATGAAGGGCCCCCTATAAACCTTCACGGACTCCACTGTTAGTGGGCCGGGGATACCCCCAACCCATATCAGACATTCTGTTGATGGTTAAGAAATCCTGCGTTCACCAGTTGAGCTTGGTGGTGTATCCCACTAAGCCGGATTTCTTCCATCATGAAGCTGCTCAAATTATAGCGACCTCAACACCTTTCCCTCACCCCAAAATGTAGCGTTTTGGAAGGGAAATCCCCTTATTTCAGAGAAGTCTAGGTTGGTGAAATATTGTAATTTGACCAGATGAATCAACAGTATCAGACATTCCAACCCCGAGATACAGGACAACATTGCGTCCAGGCCTTCAATTAAAAAACTACATGCAAGGCCACAGCTCCACCAAGCCCCCTTTCTGAATTAACCTCTTAAGGGATTATTGAACCATCCCAAAAAGGTCACCAAACTTTTTTTCCGCCTTGGAAACCAAGATTCGGATCTGACTGGAAATGTCAAGCAAGATTTGACCCATCTTTTTTGGGGGGGGTTGAAATAAGGTTTGTTCTTTTTCCGGGGAACTAATTTTTGATAGATGGTAAAAATTTTTCCGCGACTGACAATCAATGAAATTGAGTCTTTCCCAAGTGGTCATCAGATCCTAAGAGCGGTGGATTCCCTTGTTGTTTTTTAGGGGTGCAATGGCCACAAGTTTGCCCTGTATATAACCCGATACTTTGATTTGTTTATCAATCTTTGCGTCTTTTGTTACAACTCCTCCGTTGCATCTTATCATTCCTTCGTACAGATGTTTTTTTAACACAATTTTGCCCCAGGTGAACGCTCAAGAAAGACATGTTGAAGTACGATTCGAACATTTGCGACATGAACCTTGCCATCCGGGCAACCAATGGCTGTGCTGCCAATGAAAGCAGCGTTGTTCTGCGAACCCACACTCCCAAGACGAAAGGTGACATAGATGCAAAGTTTCTTGGAGGATGGTTTCGGGGTGTTTCGGATGCGACATTGTTGACGTTCCGTGAACGAACGATTCGAGGGCCCAATGGTGGAAGCAGAGGTCGAGGTCCCTGAGATTTGGGGTGAAATTCTCGAGATTTTTGGGCGTCATTCGTGGATGTTTCGGGGCACTGATGAGTCAGCTTTCATTTTCTTGCGGATCCCTGGAATTCCAACAAAAACCGCCTGGATTCCACTAAACATCCACCAATTGAAAATGGCACCCGTTTTTTTCAATTGGATGATGAAATTTCCCAAGTCTTTACTAATGAAAAAATGGGGTTGAAATCATCATTTCCATCCATTAGGGAATAGTTGGCTTTATATAGGGGTTTCAGGGTGAAAAACCTAGGATTTTTGGACCAAAATCCATACATTTGCAGCAAAAAGGAGCAAGTTCCACAGCTTCGAAATTTTCGGTGGTGAAAATAAAACACGTAGTTCCGGTCAAAGTTTGGTTGAAATTTTCCCTTTTTTTTTGGGGTGAACAGCGTTTCGGGGCGGAAATCCCTGGTTGTAAATGAGATGTTTTTCACCCCCCGTAAACCCTACAAATCATCACCCCAGTTGTAAGTGGGTTTTTCACGATAGGCATAAATCCATGTATCCAACAGGTTTTCCGGGGAGCCCCAGTATTGAAGGAGGGTGGTTCTAGGGTGCGGGTTTTTTGGTGTCAGATCCCCCATACTGTCATCGCAATCTAAGAGGCCCACCCTCCTCCAGGCCACCACAAGAAAGAAGGCAGGCTATTAAGGGATTAAGGGATCATCGTGGTTAAATTATCCAAACAGTCGGCCTAATTTCTTGGGTCTTGGGGGGTGGGCCCATTTAATCAGATCCCCATCAAACTGGAAGGATCATTTGACCCTCATCATAAGTGGGTGACAACTATGTTGATGGTACTTTGATCTAAGTAGAAAGTAGTCCGATATTCAATCTCTTGCACTCCTGGTTACCCAGAGAAAATAATGTCACTCCTCGAAGCCAGGTGGTTTCCGTAGGAGACAGCTACCAACTTTGCTTGATTTTAGTTTGCTGAAATGATGTTCATTTTTACCAGAGAAGATTGTGTAGAAGAAGGTGGTTTTGATTTCTTTGACCGAAGTGATGTTACACAAAATGGTAGCGTTGTGAAGTATTTGTCACATGGGTCATAGATCGAACGGGGGACGCCATTTACATCAGGTAATTGTAGCAATTGGGACGCCTGTTTTGAGTGTTTCATGCGTTTTTGTGTTTGTCTCATTGTCATAGGGAACATGCCAATATAAAGGACCCTTGAACACCAATGTTTGGATTTGATGTTGCCTTAAATGGGCTTCATCACTGTGTATCTGAAAGGCGTGTCTCAGCCATCAAAAGGTTCATCTATATATTTGCATTAGTTCAAAAGGCAAACAAAATTCACAACTAGAACTCTCCGAGATTGAAGGTTTTTTTGGGTTTCTGAAGATTCCAGAAAATCAATCTGATTTTTTGTTTTTTGTCTGATTTGTTTGTTTTTTGACATATACCGTGTCGAAATAGAGTCAATTTTTTTTAAGTGGCATTTTCCCTGAACAACACCCGAACACGGCGATACTTTGCATATCACATGTTTTGATTTCCCTGAGATGGTGATAGGCTTTGTTTTTTTCGTGGGATGTTTGTATGCACTGCATTGTCACATTGAGGTTGAATGAAGCAGCATTGTTTGTGAGAAAGCCGAAGGAAAACCATGCAGAACATTTTGAGTTTGACTTGCAAGAACTCAAGCAATTGCAACAAGTAGAGCGTTTTCAAAAAGTTTCTTGCCGAATCATGGGGGGATCTCAACAAAAAACTGGTGAAAACTGGAGATCCTAGATATATTTTTTCGAACCCCTCCTTTTTTTTAAGGGCGAAGAGTCGTTGATTCTTAGGGTGAATTTTTCAATCTTCAAAAAAAAAGAGGTCCTTCGAAGCCACCCTTCAACTTCCTGGAAAAGCCTGGGAAATCCGGTTTGGCCGAAACACCGGACCACCTATTGAACAAAATAAAACTAATCAGGGAGTTAACATCCTGAACGTTGTACGTTCCAATGATTTTGGTGGGCCTTAGGCCTTAGGTGTGTTTTTGTTGTTCCAAGGTGTTTTACCAACTTGAATTTCAAGTTTTGAGGTCTCCCTCTCATATGGAGGAATGATATCATTGATACTATAGTCACTAGTCCTTTGACCATGTGTTTTGAGGTCTACGGAAAAAGGCCGAACTTCCTCTTTGAAACATCCGACCAGCAGGCCTTCAGAGCATCACTGCCAGATTTGGGGCTTACATCCGATTGGTACAAGCCGCTCAGATACGAAGGAAACCCGATACAGTGGAGGGGCTACAGCAACAAATCCCCTCAAGGATGTGTAACGTCAGCTCTAGGCTATAGATTTATGGACTTGCATGATGGCTTGAACAAATATGGTAGTGGTTTGAGTATGCAATTGACTTTGAACTATCTGGTGAACTCGAACCTGCAACACCTAACCCTTTGGCCTTGAAAACAGTTTTTGATGATCTGCCCGCACTTCAGGTCAAAGAAAGAGGTGAAAAAATGGTTGCTTTATGATTGGTGGCAAATCTGGAGCCAGAATGTAACAGCGAAGCAAAAGCTGGCGGAAAAAAAACGGTTCCCTTGAGATGGGAAGGGTCGCAACGAAAGCATATTTTGGTAGAGAAAAGCACACAAACACACACATTGAGAGATAGAAATTTGGCTTCAAAAGGGGAATGTGTTTTTTTGGGGGGATTTTGTTTTACCCTAAAATTGATGAGCATGTTGACCAGAAAATATGCTCCGATGCCGGGCCTCGGTGTTATGGTGGTATGTGTTCCAGGCTGTAGGAACAGTAGATTCGGCGCAATTCTAAAGTGTGGTGGTGGTAATTCAAGATCGATCATTAATTTCAATGAACATGTGGGTGTTTCCAAAAATAGGGGTACCCCAAAATGGATGGTTTATAATGGAAAACCCTATTCAAATGGATGATTTGGGGATACCATTATTTTTGAAAACACCCATGTATGGTTGAATAGAGTTGTTGAACCATCTATGTCATCGTCGACATCATCATGCATCTTATCAGGCCTTGCCAGTGGCCATGTCTGCTTTCTTGGCACCATGTCAGGCCTGGATTTTTCGTTGATGTGAGTCAGCTACATGGATGTTTTTGTTGGGATTCTGGATTCGATGTTTTCTTTCCAGGTGAGTGAATTTGTCGGATTTTGTTTGCTGTTTGCTCAATTCCAAAGAGTTGGTTTTCAGGGAAATTTTTGTCGTTTTTTGGGTGGTTTTTTGAAGGTTGGTGGTTCAGAATGATTCCTACGCACGCAGTGGTGCTTGAAAAAACGTTTGGGTGAATTGGATGATTCGGAAATGATGGCAGAAATGTCTTTGTCTATAGCTAAGATGGTAGCTAGCAAGGTCGGGCAACATGAGCCACAAAGTTTAGGCTGATCTGTGAAATAATTTGTTTTGGAATCTGAACTTATCACATTTGATAAGCTATTTTCATGTCAAGGGGCAGGCTCAAATCTCTCCCACCTACAACTGTTAAGCCTTGTCCTTTTTTGGGGTCCGTTTTCCACTCCAAACTGCCAAGGCTGTTGATGCCAGGATTGGTGTGGAGTCGGTGTTTTCCGAGGAAGTGGAGAAACAGGGATCTCAGCAATCTGAGCAACCAATAGCCAGATGCTGAATGTAACAATGTATTGTGTATTAAGATGTATGAAAAGCGTACATTTCACCCCCCAAAACCCACTTACTTTTGTAGGACCGTACTGGATATATGTAGTCGATGTAGTATATTTTGAAGGAGGTAGAGATAGGGCAACTCTCCTGGAGTTCAAGGTTTTTTTGTTGAATTTGGTTACGGCCGCAATTCTGATTGGTGCTGAAACCTGTTTGAATAATCCCTCGGGTTAGTGATCAGTAGCGAGTATATGTGGGTGGTAAGTGTCCCCCAAAAAAGTTTTTGCCCCCAGCTGTGATAATTTAACATATCACATATCCCACGTATGATGAACAACATATCCACAGTCACCTCAAGTTGACATCGGTATGAAAGGGTCTTGGAGAAATATACGCAAAGAAGTGGTTTCAGTAGGGAATTCCCTCGAAAAGCACTTTGGAGCTTATCCTGGTGAAGTTTTTGTGAAATATTCCTGTGCTCACTTGGTGGTATCAAACATGCTTTGTTGATTTGCATTACTTTTCATGAGAAGTTCATCCAATTTTGAAGAGAATATTCTTGAATTGGATGGCTCAGTTGTTGTTGGCATGTTTTTGTTCGATGTGAAGAGTCGGTACGGTTTCATGTTGCAGTTTTTGACTACTGACCTAACTTGGTTGTGTTTTGCTCAAATATCCCCAAACAAGTACTTAAGCAGTAAGCAGTTTGCAAAAGTATATGATATATGGATTTAGCAAATTATTCTTCCAGCAATTTCGGGGTTAGTGCAAGGTTGTGTGACCCAGCATACATACTATGTACATGACGCCTGCGTTTCCGTGCACCCAGAATGCCTTTCCCTTACGCAGTATCAAAGCACATGACGACTCTTCAAAGCATTCCCGAGGACGTTTTTCCGATCAAATCTTTCGAAACTGCAACAGGCCAAAAAAGAGCGCAATTGCTACCAAAACGGGTATTACCCCTCCAATTTCAAACCTCCAACAGTCAACCATTGACATGGCAGCAAGTTTCACATGGTTGCAAGGACAACAGAACCAATGTATTTGCTGCGACTGGCTGTAGCCTCAGCCTTCAGGGAGACCGTTTTAGTATATGTTTGGGTGATAAAGGTGGCATTCAGAAGTAAATTGAAGATCAATAGTTTGATTGCAATGGTTTGTATTTAGCATGTTTACATGGTTGCGGTCGGTCCTTCTTTTTTTTGCACACTAAACCTGTATTGGGCAAATCAACTATCTACACATGCATAGCGCCTCCTTTTTTTTGGGAGGACATATTTTCTGAGCCACATTAGAATGTTTGGTGGGATCAGAAATCCAACAGGGTAGTGTCTCAATTTTTGGGACACCCACCCCCCGGTGCACAAGGAATCAAATCAAACCTGGTTGGAAATTACAGTGCAGCATGAATAAACATCACCTTGACAAGTATTTTGAAGCATGGCACAGATTGGCACAGCTTTGAAGCTATCCACTCAATCTTTTCTAGGTGGTGGTTTCAAATATTTTTTATTTTTATCCCTAGTTGGGGAAGATTCCCATGTTGACTAATATTTTTCAAGGGGGTTGAAACCACCAACTAGTTTTGATGGGCCTTGTTTGGCCTGCTCTTGTTGTTGGAGAAGCTGAACTTAGGGTCTTGCGACGATGTTTCATGAAGACAGTACCACAAGATCTCACAAGGGTGTTTACAAGATTTCTTTTTCTTCACTTCACATCACTTCACCACCCTTCAAGCCTCAGTGTATGCACCTTGTAATGAACTTTCCTTTAACCAAACTGTTCTTTACTGATTTAAAGAATCCCACTCTTCACTACAGTCATGTTTGACATATTGTTGATGATTCAGAAATCCGGCGGTCAACCGGTTGATATTTTTTCAATCTCCTATTCTTTGAAGGGTTTCTAATGATTCTAATACATGTCAGGTGGTTTTCTCACCGGATTTCTGATTTTCTCGCCGGATTTCGTTTTTTTTTAAAGCAGTTGTTCAGAATTTCTTCATCCTCAATTTTCCCAGAAAAAAAATCATGCAGGTGGCTTTCGAGGCCTTCCAAAGTTTGACCGGAAGTTGAACGTGATTTTTTTAATTCATCATTCCAAGCCATGTTTTTGTTATGTTTCTATGTCCTCAAAGTCCCAGTTGTTGTTCATTAGACATTGTTGTCTCAAATTTCAACATGTTTGTTGCTTCTCACAGGGTCTCGTGCAATGCGACCTCACCTGAACAAAAGACTTATAAAAGAAGGTAGGTTAGTCAGGGAATCATTTTAGAGGGCCTCCCCCTAAGCACTAGAGTTTTGTGAGATATGGTGAAACCAAACTGGATTTGTTGAAGTATTTAAGCCAGGTATTGCGTCTTCAAGATTCAACCTGACACAAGCATCACCATTAGTTGAGAAGAAACGCCTTGATTGTTGCGCTGCCTGATCAAGCCTTTGACGAAGATAAGTGCTGCCATCAAAATGTATCGCTCTACGAAAAGGATGCTGAGAAGATATTCCTTAAGGGTCTCCAGTCAAAAATTTGCGAGCGGAATTTACAGGTCCAGCTCTATCAACTGCGCGCATCTTCGGAGAAACCACCATTTGTGGTGGAATTGGAGGTGGGTGAAATCTTGAAATTTTGATGGGGGATGACACATTGGATGCCGGAAGGGTGGTGGCTCAAGATAGAATTTGAGGAGCTCTGAAGTTACGTACTGTAAAAATATTTGGACATGTTGTGGATGAAGAGGATCATGTAAGTTACATCTTCGTATTCATATGTGACTCTCGGTTTTTTTACGTGTGGTATGTCAGGTATGTTTAATGTATAACGTTTCTTTTATTTTTGCAAACTCACCCGAACTCACATTAAATGTATTTTTACTACAGGAAACCAACTCCAAGAAAGGTTTGGCTTCTTGAATTATGATCACGTTTACTATCAGATATAAGAGAATAGATCCAACGACACAAGGAGTTTAAGTTTTCTTTTGTTTTCCCACACTAAAAAACTGAAACAGTTTTCTTATGGGATCTACCCGTACCATCCAACGTACGTGGCATTTTTGAAGTTCGAAAAAAAAGTCGGGATGAGCCATCCTGTGGGTGTTGGATCCAAGTTTTAAGACCCCCCAAAAATTGACATGGAAGTATACTTCCCAAAATTTTCCCCAAAATCCCTAGCATAATTTGAATCCGGAGGTTAGTTACCTGGCTACGTTACCTTCACCTTCCCCCCAAACCTCCGAAACCTGCCACCAAAGAAGCAACTTGTGCAACTGGCCGTTTTCGCTATCGCGCTAGGCCAGACTTCAATCCCTCTGCGTTGTTTCAACTCCACCTAGTGAGGTGACTGCGGATTCGGGTTTGGGTTCGGTGGACCCCTGGGAGTTGTTGGACTGGGACTGGTGGATCAGTGGCCCTTCATGGCGACCGTTTTCAACGGTATGGTTTTTTGGTAACAGAGATAGAATAGAGATAGATAATTCATAGGTGGTGGTTTCAAAGATTTTTTATTTTCACCTCTATTACTTACCAATTTGAAACCACCAACTAGTAATTTTATTTTTATTAGGCAACGGTGTGAGGTGATTTGGTGAGGGATTTACAGCCAAACAATTATGGCCTTATTAAACCCGTATTTCTGAGGGGGGTATATCTGTTGCGGGAGGGGGGGGGTAGGTTGACCACCCATGAAGCAATACAAAGTGTAGTTTAGTGACGGCAAAGTGCTTGAAGTATCAATTTGGGTTGGTGAACTGTTTCTTTTTGTTTGCCCATAAAGGATGGAACAAAAAAAAATAATATATATATATATATACTCACTGTAGAACCAACTTTGCTATAGATGATCTATACTAAGTTAACATGAATTGTATATCCTTTATGTATGATGTATATATGTATATATTTATATGTATATGATATATCTTAGGCAAAAACTTTCTGTTTTGCTTTACAATTTTACATTGGGTTTATTTGAATCCGAGACTTGGGAAGATGAGCCAAGCACTGGTGGTTCCAATTTCAGATCCTACCCGCTATGGCCCTTCGAACCTTCCTTGTTTGGAGACCGTTTTTTGGAGATGAGTCAGTGGGGTTTCAAAATCACATACTCTCTTGGAAAACAATGATATATGTATAATCCTTATTTATATATACTGTATTTGTTCATTTAAATTTACATACACATATACTGTTTATAAAACTGCAATGTTCCTTTTCGGGACTATCCCAGAAGGGTCTACCTTCAGCTTTGGATGTGTATGGGCTACCGAAAGCTCAGGACGGAAAGCTTGACGTGGAATACGGGTGGTATTACAGTCCTAACCCCTCATAGTGCATGAAACAACACCATTTCATCATGTTTTCTGAACTTTGCCTTCTCCCAAGATCGAAAGCCATAACTTAATAACAGGTTGAAAGAAAAACTTTAAGCAACGGCGAATTTCCTTCTCGAATTTTGTTGTTGTTCGCCTTGCCCCACTAGATCTTAAAGATGGATGCATTAGGTTGATTCATCTTCTATTCAAGATTACTGTAAGATGTAGCCAAAGGACTGAGTCAGTCTGAGTCAGTCTGCAGCTCCGTCCATCATTTGCGTGATAACGCACTAGAAGATCCCCTACCACAACCAAAAATCAATCAAACAATCAAACCTAGAAAGAAAAATACATCAAACAAACCAACAAAACATCACTTCCCATGTTTCCGCACCCCCAACTGGGGTCCCCACTTCCTCCATTTTGACATCCCAAATGGTTCAATGCCGGCCGCAACCAGGCTCTTTGTTTAACAAGTCCATTACGTCCCAGTCTTCTGAAGCGCTTCCCTAGGCGGTTCAAACCGGTGGGGATGGTAGGTTGGTTGGTTCCGTGAACCTACGTGAACCCCCCGGAAACTAGTTGAAATGGTGAAATCCAACCATTTCCAATGTAAAGATTTGATTCATCATTCATCATCCAATTGAAACTAGTATGAGACAACACCCACCATCTGTGGGTACATTGGCCAAAGCATCATTTTTGGTATGTTAGTTTTTGGGGGTGTATGAGTTAATGTATGCTTACCAGACCCGCTGGCAACTCAAATATATTTTTTCATGTTCACCCCCTAAAATTGAGGAAAAAAAACTGTTTTCCCATCTTGAGGCTTTCGTATTTTTCACATGGGATGGTTGAAACCACCAACTATATAGAAGGAGATTGCATTTTTTTGGGGGGTTGCCCATATTTCTTGTGGGGTTTTTCACAACCCGTGGCATCGAAGAGTATAAGTTCCAAGCAAGTATGAATAAATGGGTATAAAAATTGTTGAAGCAGATAGAATAAACGATCGAATTATAATGGAATGTTCCAACTACTCGATGTTCACAAGACAAAAATCATTCCTTTACTTAGATCAACATTTTCGTGTGGAGTGGAAAGCCTAAGATTGTGATAGAGTGAGTGTGAAGTAGCTACGAATCAACCTAAGAAAACCTAACCAAACTGGAAGTCCATGGAAGTCCTACAAGACTGGGAGAATCCAAAACACCCCATAGATTTGACAACTTTTTGCTCGAGATATTCGGGTGAACTTAAAGCTGACCTCACTTGATATCACACCAGTCGATGGAACCCACCCAGTAGAGGAGTAGTAGAGTATAGTAAGAAATCTGTTTGCTAGGCAATAAAAAAAACACGACAATTTGGGTTTGTGATACTGTATGTACTCAACATTACTCAACCATTGGCCCAGTCTTAACAGCAAGAGATGCTTTATAGCTCCTGGAGGGAGAATATGCTTAGACAAAACATCCTGAGCCTGAAACATCCTGAAACTATGAAACATCAGCAGAATCGCAAAGGGCTCTTAAAACGATGGAAAATTTCAGGTCCTCTCCGGTGGAAGTTGTGCAGAGCCTCGCAACCCTATTGAGGTCGAAGTGGAGTGACGGAAGGAGTGACTGACATGTTAAGTACCTTCAACATTTCATTTTTCACAATCTGAAAAGGACGGGAACATAAAGAAAATTTATCTACACCTTAGGATTCTTTTGGAAATTTCACAAAGAAATCTCTGAATTTATTTACTCAAATCTAGTAATTTGTGGACATGGTGGCCACGAAAATCCAACAAAACCTGCATCTGCCATTGTGATGAAATGGAGTTAATTATATACAATTATTTACAACGCAGCTATTTTGTCAGCTTACTCTTTGGAGAGGTGAGATTCACATTAGATCATCAGATTAACGATGTTCAGTTTGGTGGGATGTTTAGTTCCACGACGATGTCCTCATTTTATCAAAAACAATGGAGACCTTCGGCCATGGACATATTGAGTGGACATACACGACTTCACAGTATGCAAGACAGATCATGCTGCTACCTGAGGATCCCATGAAGATTTACCAACATGCGACCGTCATGACTGAGATAGTAGTCTACCCTTTGGATCGCCAAAGATTTAACATTGATCAACCAAAGGTAAAGAAGGACATCAGCGACATCAGGAAGTAAACTTAGGAATTATGTTATACTTCTGGATGATATAACGACATGATACCAAGTGGTTTAATGAGGGAAGTCCCTTGATTTTGGGGAAATCCAGGTTGGCAAATCATTTCAATTCACCCCTTGTAAAATGTCATCAAATGATGAGGAAGATGCTGTGAAGCGTCTTCAGATTTGACATAGCAAGCACAGTACACCTCTACCAAGAGATAGTACCCCACATCCAATGAAAAAAAGGAACGGCACATTGCACAATCACCGTGTTTTTTGTTGGCACAAACGTCTTTAGTCATTTGCTTGGATAAATTGTAAGGTGAAATGTTGCGATCTTTCTCTTAACTGTTTGCAATACTCCTTTTAATCACCATTTTGGGGAACACGTTTCACATGTTCCACTCTGAAACAACCCACACCCCGCGCTACCAGGGAGTTTACCGAGCCGGTTGGGGGCCTCTCAGAAAAGTCATAAAACTCGCTTATGGAGATTTGAGTCTCCCAAAATGATGAAACATCAATTCTATAGGGGTGTAGCTAGCAGGCCAGCAGATCTAGCAGACAGAACTTGATTTAGTCAACCCGTTAATTACATGTTTTTTTTACTTTCGCGTATCGATTGAATATTCACCTTGAATATTCGAGGTACCTTGAAAAGGTCTTGGACATATCAATTTTTCATTGGAAAAAACTGTTTCAAAGGAAAGTTCTTTCAGCACGTTTCAACTCTGGGTTGACAATCGATGATTCGATGTTGGGTTTTTTGGAAGCGATTTAGGGAACTCATTGCTTGCATATAAGGCAGGTTTGCGAGGCCCCTTTCACTTTCCTGGAATCCAACAACATGTTGTTTGGTTTGTTGAGATTTGGTTCAAAGCCGGGCTGCTAGGCTCAGTTGTGCTACCTTTTGTGGTTTTCTTCGAGCCTTCAAACAAAGATGGTTGTCATACCCTGTCTTGAACAATTTTACTACGTTATACACGAAATCAACTACGTTTCAAATTAATCTTCTCTTCAAACAAAAAGTTTAAGATCAACCTTGCAAGATTTGCATGTCACCCATGGGATGTCTTCAGGGGTTGATGGATACTTGTGATTAAAAGAAGGTGGTTTCAATGTGAAACAAACATATGTATAGAAATAATGTGTTCTTGAGTGTTTCATTCTTTCAGGCCCATGGATTTTTCACCTTACCCAGATCACGTCATAGTGGGAGAATTCAGCTCACCATTTAAGCAGTATTATGCATGTGAAACAAGTAAGCAGATATAAGATCCAACCTCCCCTCCCGGACTGACAGTTGGAAGATATGATTTTCATTTGGGGGAAAAGGTACCTGTTTTCAGTGCCGCCAATTAGCAGTGAAGGTTTTATGTCAAATGAGCTCAGGTGTTGGATATACCGACAAGGGCACCATGGTTGTTTGGGGGTGGTGAATTCCTTGGTCATACACCCCTGATGTTTAAAATAGACCCTGAAAATAGGCCTTGCCCCAAAAAGAATGGATGGTCTTCCAACCATCATTTTTCAGGGTCGAGCCGTTAAACTTCCGGGGAGTAAGGATTATGAAATTGCCCATGGAAAGTCTCAAAGAGAACACCAGCATTCATTATAAGATGAGATGATTTTGTGGCCCCCAAAAAGTTGTTTTTGTTGGGTGACCGGCTATGAAAGGAGCATCAGTTGACCGGCGCCTCATTTGACCGACCTTTTTCCTGCATGGTCCAAGGTGAAAACTACCCGTCAGGAGCTGCAAATTCTGGTTCCTCAGCCACCAACATGGGGTGAATCCATGGTGGGTTTCGAGAGGTTTTCTGTATCGAATCCATCCCCCAAAACAGCCTGCAGGAAATGCTCGGATGATTTTTTTTTAAAGTCCCCAACTTGAGGAAAGCGGGGGAAAGATGGAGTTTCACCCAGAGGGTTTGGGATTTTTTGTTTGGTGGCGTTTTTGTTGGTGATGTTTTTGGTGGTGATGGTGGTGGTTTAAGTACGTTATTGTAGTTTGCTAAACATGATGTGTTTTTTCGTCGTTTTCGCAATCTCTTTCCAAAGCCTGTCTGAATTATACTGTCTTCATGGTTTTCGGGATGCCGTTTGCTTGCCGCAGGACATCTGCCTTGTTTGTCCTTCTATGTTAGGGCCATTAAGAACATGTAGCCACATGGTGGGTTTCGCATCATCTCCAAACTGACATGGTGGTTATTGACAAGGTTGCATCATCCCAATACTCGAACAGTTTTTTTTTTGCAAACTGCCAGTTTTCAAGGTTTGTTGGTATATTCATTGCGGGATGTTGCATGTTTTAACCAGAGATTGAAATCTCACCATTCACTCCTTCAAAGATATTATCATAGAAGAGATGGGGAATTGAAAATTCATCGCTCGCCAACCTCAATCTATATTTCATAGTGTGTTTGTGGTGGCGTGTGATTGATGTCCATCAATACACCATCTTCAACTATATTTTCACTAGCTAAGGACATGATATGGTGCACATATGGCATATGTGTGTCGGTTGACGATAATTCTTGTTTGCAATTCACAAGTATCCCTGACAAGTATGGCTGCAACATCAAGGGAACCATTTTTTTTCATGCAACCATGTTGCCCTTTTTTAGTGGAGCAATTACATGACTTAGATGATATATACGTAGTTGGAAGAAGCTGACGCCTTTGATACACGGTCCAGAGAAGGGTATCACACTGAGGTTGTTTCCAGATTATTCACCTTCCACATGTTCATTTCAGTTTCAAGGAGAACCCACATGATAATACACGTTTTTTTTTGTTTTCTCCCGAGGCCTTCAGTCGCCTATGTTTCTACATGCCTCCACAGAAGATGGCACAGGATTCTGTGGGTCCCAGGGAGCACTGGTGAAACCATCTACCTCACCCTCCCGCCTTGGGATATTATATGATGAGATCATGGAAGAGTTTCGTTTAGGAAGATTTCCTAGGAAATGCTGTAGCTGTAGGTGTCACACTGACCCATTTCACACTAAAATCGTGTGTGTGTGTGTGTGTGTGTGTGTGTGTGTGTGTGTTGGCAGTGCAGCTGTCATGATGATTCAATGTTTCTTGTGTATTTACATGATTGAAATTGAGCATCATACACAACAAGTCGTTTATGTGGCAAGAACTTAAAGCATCAGTTTTGGTATCGGTGCAAGTTGACATGTTTCATATTGGGTGCATTTTCTGTAGCCAAAGTGGCGTGATTCAGTGGTACATGGTTTCCCGAACCATGTTACTGTAGTCAGCCAATTGTTAATACACCCTGTCACTTCGTGATTTATTCCGTCTTATGGTTGCATCTTTCGAGCTTTGAGTCACTTTCATTTCCAAAGGGTGACTGGTATCTCACGTTCTCTAAATTGAAGTGTTACCCTCCCTGAAACTAATATAGCACCTGAAACACTGGGGTCGCAAAATGAGTTTCCTTTTGGGAAGGCCTCCTGGCAGGTGCTATGTAATTTGTAAGTTTTACATTCTCATGACAGATGACCAAACAGCCAGCAGCCAACAAATGGTCCATGAAAGATCACCTTCAAACCTTCAGGGTTCCAACGACTCATTTTTGAAAAAATGTACCAGTCCCCAACAAAAAGACAGGAACATACATATCCCGGATATCACTCCTCCTTGAATAAATTCCACTGTATCAATTTGATGTGCTATAGATTTGCCAAAAAAACACCCAAAAAAACTATGTGGTGTTTCATGTGTTTTGTGTTTCATGTTTTTTGTCCCACAAAATTCCTCTTTGTCCTTCCTGTTTGCCACACGATAGGACTCGGCGGCCGCTTTGTGGGCGGAGCTTGGGCTCAGCGATCGAAAGCTGCGAAAGGTGCAGGTGCAATGAAAAGAGGAAGTCGGAAGTGCTGGATATAATCTGGAAGCCTAAGCAACCAGTTGAAATGGTGAAATCCAACCATTTCCAATGTAAAGATTTGGTTCATCATCCAATTGAAACTGGTATGGGACAACACCCACCATCTGTTGGTACATTGTCCAAAGCATCATTTTTGGTATGTTAGTTTTCGGGGGTGTATCAGTTAATATATGTTTGCCAGGCGGTGTTTGAAGCATTTATTGTTTTCATTCCGATCTTTGGGGAAATGATCGAATTTGACTCATTTTTTTTTTAAATGGGTTGAAACCACCACCTAGTGAATATGTACCCTCCAGGAAGCTAGCATATACCACCTTGGGAAAAGGAAAATCTTCAAAAGTGCCTTGTGGATATGTTAGTTCCCAGGAAGGTATATTTATATAGCCAAGTACTATACGATGTACTGTAGTATGTAGTATATAGCAGGCCATCTTTAGTATGATGTTGACAATAAAAGATTCGTTATATAGATTGGAGACATGAACAGCTCTATGTATATGTGCGTTTATCAACTCCAAAATATGTCACTAATTGGGTTTTCCAGGAGTTTGCTTGCAAACTTAGCGGAGATGCATCTCTTGATGCTAGTTTTCAAGTTCAATATGGGATTCGTTCAGCTTAAACATCCAACCAAGCCAGCCGCAAGAATTGATCTTTGTGCACTCACCATTGTACACATGTATGTTAAGAATGGGCAATGAGGATGATGACTACTCACATAGGAAATCTCAAATGTTTGACAACGTTTTAAGCCAACCTATGGTGGTAGTTGAATCTTCATGCATTGTCCCATGTGGGAATCCAAATTATACCATCTGCTCGGGGATGACCGGGGAGATTTTCCACCAGCTGCCTAAAGGTAGGTTTGACAAAAAGATCTTGAATTTTCATCTCCAATGTAAAAGAGGTGCCATTCACTTTTTTGAGCTCCTTTACCCTTTGGTCAACTAACTTGGAAAATGAAAATCCCCATCTTCAGTAGGAAATAGATCTTCAAAGGGTCCATTTTGCCATGTTAGTTTACTGGAGGGTATGTTCTTTTTTCAATAAAGATATCTATTCTTCATCCCCCTTTGGATGTCCGTGCCGTGCACATGGGCGATGGAGAGGAAACCTTGCTGCAGATTCCAGCGAAAATGTTGGAGGCGCAGAAAGCCACAAAAACACGGAAAGGACCGATTTTTTCTTGGGCTTCAAATCCCCCAAGATCAGCATTACAAATACCTGTCCTCCTTGGCCAAAAAAGCCAAAAAGACGGGCCAAGATCAGCACACATCCCGGGCCAAGAAAGCCAAAAAGACGGCATAGTTCACCTTGTGATTAAAGATCCGGTTCAAAAGCTGAAGAAAAAAATGTTGATCCCTATTTCAACTTTTGAATACTGATTGAACATGTTGATTTGAACATGTTGATTGAGTTAAAACAAAAGAAATTTTGAAGCTTCCATATTTCAACGCAATCAATTTCAGTCCAGGGCACTGTAATATCTTACTAAATTATAACAACATCACTCAACTGCACCCAACAAAAGTACTTGGGGATTCTCCACCAAATTACCCTAGTTTTAAAGGAACTACGTGTTGGTGAAAGATGATACATATTCCACCAAGTTAGCAATAAACAACATTCACTCACAAATTGTCCTTGGTGTTGATTTATGCCAAACATTTGTTCATCTCTGCTAGGTCCTCTCTTAAAACACCCGCTTAACGGTTGGTTGGTTGGTGCCCCTTCGAGGCTCCATTCACAGACTTTGCACATCCCAACTGTACAACACCCAGACCCGCTGGAAATCGAGGAGGATTTTGACTAGCTTGGTGGAGTGATTGGAACATTGGTTGGAGATGTTTTTTTGAAATGAATTTTAAGAAGCGGTTGATACCTTTGTTTGAAGTCTTGCGGTATATTATTTGAAGATTTTTGGGGTTCTGGGAAACACTTGATGTTAGGTTTGGTAATATATTTAGAGGAATAATGTTCTTGTCAACGGGGGTACAGGCCTGTATCCCTTGGGAGGTACTTTGCTCACTTAACCCTGCCAAGGCACACTATGCGAAACATTTTTTTCCTCAAACCATGGCTACAGTGGGAGGCATCTTTCAGGGATACAACTGACCCAAATTTGTCCAGCCTATATTTTGCGAAAAATTAGATAGTTCAGTTACCAGATCCATTCAAAGGAGTCTACACTGTGGCTAAAATGAGATATGGTGGTCAGCACCTCCCATGGAAGGATGTTTGATGGCAAACGATCACAGCAGGGAGAGAGGTGCGCAAGAAAACATATCAATTGTAAGATAGCAGTGAGGATGAAATGAATAGAAACATGGATATATATATATGCAGTATATATTATAAATGTTTTTCTTATTTTCGGGATCAGCACAAGCACAAAAAGCACCAATCCCAGATTTGCGCCGCCGACATGATGATGGAGCCTTGCAGAAACGGATGACAAGATAAGTAGGTAGTAGTTTCAAATTTTCAAACCCTTACTATAAGATACTATAAAAGAGGTTAGGGTTTGAAAGAATGTTTTTTGTTGAAACTACTTGGGGAAATGATCCCATTAAATGGGAGATTTCAACCACCAACTAGACGATCATTGTTCAATCCATGACATCCCCTTTCAGGTTGTTTATTGCACCGAGATGGTTATGTGAGCCTATTACAGCTGACCCTAGACGAACAGGTGGCACGGCACGGTGGGGGAAACCCTGGACATTTGGAGGGTATTTTTGACAGTCAACTTCATTTTGACATGATGAAGTTGAGTTGATGGGAAGCTTATTTTTTGGGGGGGTTCTTATCAAAAGAATATTTGAGCAACCTATTCACAACCTTATAAGGACCTCGCAAAAGAAGTTGTTTAGTTGCTGAATCCCTTCAATATGAAATTAATTCCAATTAAGGAATCTATCAAGCACTGTGGTCATTTATATTTTTTGTTCATGTATACATATTCATATATATTTAGTATATACAGTATATATATATATTGTTATTCATCATTTCATCATTACAACTTGAAGTATGAATAAAATAAACTGGACCCAAATTTCCACTAAAAGGAGTGTTTTGAGAATTTCCCCCAAACATCCAAGCGCCCTGCAGATGTTGGCCTTCATCTATTGTGGTGGCAGCTGGATGTTATGGGCCAACAATTTGAAGACCTCGGTGCCCCAAGGGGTGGATTTTTGAGTTCACTTTTGGCGGAATTTTGGTGCCATAGGAACCTTAAAAATCAACATGTTTTTTTGGTTCAAAAAAACAAATGGAATTGTACAGTTTGAAAATCAATGAGGTAGATTCACAACACTTTCATGAATGATAAAAGTAAATTGGAAAACAAATAGGTACAGTTTTCAACAAGATTCACTGGAAAACCAATTGTTGGTGAATTTGTAGCTTTCCACAGGCTTCCTTCAGAACATGGATTTTGGCTTCCATTTTCCCTAGCTTGTTCATAAGCATCAGTTGGAATGATTTACGAAGGGGCATTGTTGGGATCCCTTGTGGTACTAGTAAACTCTAAAACATGATGCTGATGGAGTGGGAACTGGCAAGATCAAAAGTCTGATGGATCTCCAGTAGTTGCCAACTGCGCCAACTGGCAGTGCAATCCGGTTCCTTTTTGTTTGTTCAATTTGTTTGGTTTCATGGTTCAACGGATTTGGGTACTTCCAATTTAAGCTTTATCATAACCAGCTATGTTCATTGCGATCGCAGGAAAGAAGACCTGTTTTCAAGCATCAACTTTGTGTCACTCCCGTTCTTGGAGATGTGTAGTTGGCATTGACGGTTCGTTCACCCGTTCGACAGCTTTGATGACTCCGCTATCCGCCATGTCATTTTTCATCTTTCGGCAAGTGAACGGATATGAGATTTCTATTGAAAACTATGAAACCCGTAAAGGATCCTAGTATACCAATGGTGAAGGACTCACAATTTTGTTTGTTATAGGAACCGCGGAATGTTGGCTTTGTTTGGGACTGCCTTAATTAAGATTCTTGAAAAATGGATGTTTCGATCGTTTTAGGTACCTAAATTGAAAGTATTTACAGTGCCATGAAACAACTCAAATGCACACCACATGCATATGATATTGTAAGTATTATTTGCAATTCCCAAGAAGAGCCCCCCAAAAAAACTTGTTTTTATGTGTATATATATATATATTATATAGTAAATATATATATATATCATAGTAAATATATATATATATATTTACCTAGAACCCAAATGACCTCAAGGTTTAAAGGTCAAAACCCCTTCAAATCGAGGCCTTTTGGATCCAAAAGGAAGGGTCATTTGGGTCGATGCCAGGCCTTGACGGAGTGTAGCAAAGTCCGGAAGCTCAGAGGTGGGTTCGGTTTTACCGTTTGTGGTTTCACCCGGGCGAAGAAAAGAAAAACAACGGACGGATTGGAGTGAAGAAACAGGTCAGGTGTCCTTGGATCAGGTATGGTTATAGGATATGTTGAGTAAGGTGTCTGGTTTGGTTTGATGAATGACGTTTGACCAATTCGGGTTTTATTTTGTTTGATCCAAAAATGAGGATGGGTTTCCAGTGTTCCAACCCTCCCTGGTTTGGTGGTTTGGTTGTGGCTTGTCGGGGATGTTGTACTATCCCACATGGGTTGATGCATTGTGGCATGATATATCATAGTGCATTACTGGATACTCTATACTCTGTCAGATTTGTTGGACTTAGTGACATCGGGGATTTGCCAAAATACCCTGGTTCAAAGTATGAAAGTAATCAGCACAGTACTATTTTAGTAGGGTTCCTTTACTAACCTTTGGGAATGATCCAAATTTTACACATATATACATATATTATACTCGTACATATATATGTATACACATATTCATGTTTGTATATATAGATTGAAATTCAAATATATATATATATATATAGCTGCCGTACAAGAATACATACCCAACATTCACCACCGTACCTTTTTCCCCAAACCAACCTTTTTGTTGTTTGTTGAACATCCGAGGTTCCAGCCTACTTTGGAGTTTGAGGGATCTTGGTGACTGACTGGTTGCCAGCGGAGAGGGCATCGCGGTCGACTTATTTGGCCAATGGCTCAACGGCTTCAACTTTTTGGGATTACATATCTAGTAGGGAAAATAAAGTTCAAATTTTATCAAATTTTTAGTTCAGGGTCCATTGGCCAAGTGAGCAGAAGTAAGTTGATACACATGGCACTTCCAACCCAATCGCATCTCAGCAGATTGTCGACTGTTTCTTATTTTCCTTTCAACCAAAAAACGGGGGCCCAAGTTGGCTAATACAGCCAACACAGAAGGGTCAAAATGATTTCCTCGCAACATGTGAGGGTCTTTGTGGTCTTGGAAATGAATATCGCTCAGGGCTATTTTGCAGATGTTTTGGCGGTTTGAGTCATGAGTGCAACAGTAATTGATCTAGAGGAAGACAAAGATTTGATAGATTTGTTTGGGCGGACGAGTACAGGATGACCTTTTTCAGGCGCTTTATCATGTGCAGATGATCAGATTGTTGTTCATTTTTGTCAATGCCATTCTCTTCACAACAAAAAGGTCATTGAAAAAAAAAACAATCTTTGGTGTTTGCAGCAGCCGTGACTCAACCCAATATCAGACGCACCGCGAGAATCCCACGTCCTTTTCTTCGGAAAGGTTGCGGGGTTTTCCTTGGCCATCGCACCTCCTCGGGTGTGGCGGCAAAGAAACCATTCCGACGCCGGACCACGGTAATATGCCAATGCCCCCCATTCCGGATGGTGATGATCCGGTCCCTTGGCTGTTGTGGTATGACTGGAAAAATGTGGACACAAGATTCAAGGTGGCTTTAAAATACTGTACTTTCAGATACTTTCAGAAGGTTCTGAGCCATTTTTTTAAGGTAACTTCCATTTGGTTTTTCAGCGAATCACGTGAGTAAGCCGGGTAGTAAATCGTGGTTTTCTTTGTAATCAGGGAAACTCAAATTTTGTCCAACGAAAAGATGAGAAAGTCAAATGGGTGGTGGTTTCCAATCATTTTGTATGTTCACCCCTGGGGAAGATGAACCCATTTTGACGAGCATATGTTTCAAAAGGGGTTGGTTCAACCACCACCTTGTTAAAGGATCTGAAAGGTTGATATATTTAAGCTGTTTCATTCGCTGGATTTTCATCTTATTTTTGCGGCACCTCCCAAGGTGATAAAAGTTTGTGGCTTAGCTCCCTGAAACTTCGGCCTGGAATACCGGTTGTAAGTCTGAAATTCTGAAATCCAGTGAATGATGGGGGTCGTTCCTTGCAGTGAATCACTTCATGAGTCCAACGGAATAGAACATAAAATTGGATAAATTGGACCATTGGGTGTAGGCAAAATGGCTGCAAATATACCAGTCCCATGGATCCTATGGGGTATTTGTATCTTAGTTATGCAAAAATTGATCCCAAAAAACCCATCCCATGGAAATTTTGAAACCGTCTCAGACTTGAGGCTGCAGCACCTGTGCTTACTACTCAACCGAGTATGAAACCATTGCACATCAGGCGGCACGTTGTTGTTGTTGTGTGATTTTTTTTTTGGCGGGGGAAGAAAGGGAGTTGCAACCAGAGATTTTTTTCAGTGTCGAAAAGGGACTTGGGGAGTTTTTTTTTGTGGTGTTTGTATGATTATGCCAGCACCCTCCAATGGGTTGTGTTTCAACCCTTGGGATTGATATCACCCTTTCCCTCCCATCCATGAAAGGCACCCCGATTTCGGAGGGTCCAGGTGTGTTTTTCTTTTTTTTTAAATTAATTTGTTCGGGGGGTGATTCATTGAAAAAGTATTCTTGGGGGTGAGGGTTTTCTGAATTTTGCTTCACCCGGTGGGTTGGAAAATTTCTTTGAAACAGGGAATGCCCATTAGGAGTTACCCTCCCTGCAACTAAATTATATAGCCCCTGAAAATAGAGGATCCCAAAAGGAAACAATCATATTCCAGCCATCCATTTTCAGGTGCTAAATTGTTAGTTTCAGGATGTTTCAGGGAGGGTAAATCCTTTTTTAATCGCAAGAATGCATGTCAACGATTCCAAAGCACCATTCCAATGCTTCACTAGGTGGTGGTTTCAAACATTTTTTATTTTCATCCCTACCTGAGGAAATGATCCATTTTGACTATTTTTTTTCAGATGGGTTGGTTCAACCACCAACCAGAATTTCATTGCCAACACCCGGAATCTGAGTTGCCATCAGCCAACCGACCTTAGAAACCCTTAAATTGCCACCTCGCAGGTGTGAAGATGGCAGCATTCTGGAAGTGGAGAAGATGGACTTGCCACGGAATTTTGAACTTACCAAATCTATTTTTGTTGGGAGCATGTTCTAAAGGAGGCTGTTGTTGTTGTTGTTGTTTGTTGTTTGTTGTTTGTTGTTTGTTGTTTGTTGTTTGTTGTTTGTTGTTTGTTGTTTGTTGTTTGTTGTTTGTTGTTTGTTGTTTGTTGTTTGTTGTTTGTTGTTTGTTGTTTGTTGTTTGTTGTTTGTTGTTTGTTGTTTGTTGTTTGTTGTTTGTTGTTTGTTGTTGTTGTTGTTGTTGTTGTTGTTGGTTGTTGTTCTTGTTTTTGTTCCTGTGTATGTTCGTGTTTTTGTCCTTGTTCTTGTTCTTGTTACTTGTTATTGCTTCTGTTCATGGATGGGTCCACAGCATTGGAAGCCTGTTTGCTCTTAATGGGCTTGAGGGTACCCATAGTGGTCACAACTTGACGCAACTCAACTCAACTGTATGAACATGTTGTTCAGGTGATGTAGTTATAGTTGTTTTGCTGACTGTACTTTGGATTCCAAATTTGAAAAGTATTTTGAATATTTTGTTCAGAGCTTTTCATACTTTGGGTCGTTCCAATCATTAAGATTCCAAAGCACAGGTGGCCCAGCACCAAATTAACCTAATGCTTGCTGAATGTATTGTTCCTACTCAGCAGGTTGTGTTGGAATTTTCTCGGTGAAATATGATGTGATGCCAGCTGAGAGATTGACTGGTTTACTTGTTTTTAAGTACTCTCCCATATCCCCTGTCAAACATTCGATTCACATCACTCTAGGACTTATTCTATTCTGGTTTCCTTCGAGCATTTTTTTAAAAAATTTGGTTACGCTCTCCAGTGCGTGCGTGGTTTTTTTTCCACCCGTCCCTGAGGAATTTGAAACACGTCCTACGAGAAATGGACTTGGACAACTCAGGCGGCCTTGGAGTCCTTGGTGGATCTGATGGTCTTTGTGGGGTCGAGTGTAAACCCCCCATTTATTTCCATATAGGGGATGGTCATCAACCCAATCATAGTGGGTTTATATACCCATTATAAGGATTCCCTATTAAACGTGGGATGAGTTTATCCTCAATACAAGGAGTTTAGACCCTGGCACATGTGTGTTTGCATTATATGAAGGTGTTCATCAGATTGCACCCATGGTACTGTATGTCTTTATAAAGTGGCTAGTTGGGTGGCCACGGTACCATTCAGGGGGTATGTTTCAAGAATTCTTTATTTCTCGCCCCGATTTTGGGGTGAGATGCCCCCCAAGTGGACTAAATTGATATGTTTCAAAATGGCTAGGTTGACCCACCACCAACTCGACTTTTTGTACAGAGCTTCCTTGGTTTTTATATCTTTGTTTGTTGTTGGTGGTTGGTTGGATAGCTTCCCCATCCGAAAAGTCTCCACCTTGTATCAGGTGGTTGTATCGATGGAAGTTCCGGAGCCGTCGGTCATGCATGAAGGGTTTTTGTCCAACATGGATCACTGGAGACCTGAAATGATGACTTCAATGGGCCTGGAAAACTAACATGTCCCCTGAAAATCAATGGTTGGAAGATGTATTTTCCTATTGAAATAGTCCCTTTTCAGGGACATGTTAGTTTTCGGGGGTGTATACTGAAGATCAATGAACGAAATGTTGGTACCATGACATCTCTTTCGCCAAAAATGATGAATTTAAGAATCTTGAGTGAGGATCTCTGTACTTACAGGATGTCATTGGCCACTTGATCACCAAGTCTTCATCCCTTTCTACTCCGGGGTCGCCGAGCTAACAACGAAAAGACAACAAGATGAACTGAAGCAAGCAGCTAAGCCGACGAACGAAACAGTGTTGTGATTGTGCTGTTTATGTTACCAATCCTATACCATCCATGGAAAAATGGTATATTTACCTGCGTTTACCATAGAAATCAACCATCCATGTATTGGTAAATATACCATTTTTCCATGGATCCGTCATGGGAATGTTTCTGTCTCCAAAGTGAACCTCACCTCAGCTCTGCATTTGCCAGCCTTGTGAAGGCATTGTCGATGAGAAGAACTTTGAAGATTCCCTCAAGTGCCATGGTTTGAGGGTAAAATTTCCAGTGGAAAAAACAACCGATGTTCGTTCCCCTGTTCTTTCTTGGAAAACCTAACATTTTTGCAACAACAAAGGGACACCAAATTGCACAGTTGTTTTTTGCTGTTTCTTCTTTGTTACTGTTTTTGATTATGTTTGATGTTTCTCAGTGTTTGAAAGTTGTGAATGGAAACTCCTCCCAAAAAGCATCAAAAAAGGGAGATATGGGAGAGTTACCGGGTAGACAATTTGAAAGGTTTTTGCCATGTTTATGATGTCGTCTTTGGTTTTGTTCGTGTTTCGACCCCTCAGGTCACTCAACGTGTCGCACCATTTTGAAAAACGCCCAAGGATTTTACGCCATCTACGCAGGGGATTGGACACGGATGGCAGTGGTCACGTGACCAACCAGGTGTGCCGGGTTGATCTCCTTGGAATGCTGGGAATGATGGGATGATTCCCATGATCCATGGAAAAATGGTATATTTAGCTACATCGATGGTTGTTATTTAATGGTGAAATATATGGTAAACGTAGGTAAATATACCAGTCCCATGGATCCTATGGGATTGTAGCAAAATCAATTAATTGTTGGATGATACTCGTAATGTAAAAGTGCAAGATATACTTTATATTCTTGTTTGATTGCTGGTATTGGATCGATTCCTAAAAATGTCTCAAGATAGAAAAGATCATGTCACAGCCCCAACTTAGCAAGTGGCAAAGCTTTTTGTGTTTTGGCAATTCCCCCTTGCTCAAGTGCTGCTGCAGGAAATGGAAGATGGTGTGCAACTGCTGTCAAAGCTAATGCCCCTTGGCTTGGCCAGTGGTTCGTTGTCTTGCGTTTTGTTCCTGTAATGGAAGCCTCGTATATAATTATGAAAAACAATGCCAAATTTTTGTTTAGTTTTTTAGGAGAGACCATCTTGAAGTTATCTCTTAGATGTGTTGGAACTACCAAGTAGTGGCGCCTCCAAAACCCCAGGTGCCTCAATTATTGTCCTTCCATTGGCTTGAGTTCCTGCGGTGATTCGCGCATGTGGTGAGACACTTATATCATATATCATGTCTTTTAACCTTAGTCTTTTTTTAAGCTGGTCGAATGGGATTGAGGAGTCTTTTTGAGGTCGATAATACATATGTTTGTTCAATTCGGATGTCAAAACTAGGGTTTGTCGCAAATTTGCCTCCCATGTTATATTTCTTGTGGTGTCCAAATTCGGCGCTCGCAAATTCAGGGAAGAAAAAGCCAAGAACTCGTCGGAGATGCCTTACAAACACTTGCCGGAGCAGATTCAGGAGCCATCCCGTCTGGGGGTATTCATATATAGGATTGACTGTGAATGGGGGATTTGTAGGGTCGTGTAGTTGTTGTGTGTTTCATGTATTTCAAAATTGTTGCTCTCAGTGGAGACCATGGTACTTGGTATCCCAAGTATGAGCCGACTTCAAATGTTTGAAATTTGATTAGGAATGTTGGGAGTTGAGAATGTCGATTTTGTCTTTGATTTTGCGATGTCTATACGGTAAGCGGTTTGACTTTGGATGGGTCAAGGGCCGCAAATGCTTTTTTTTTCTCATGTGTCAGTGTCCTTTTGTAACCGGTTTCATTCTTTACGTGTTAATTAATCTAGTGACCACACACATGTTCTGATCGTTTTCAAATGTGAAGGGTGAACAACAGCGAACATGACGCCATTTCTCTAGGCATCCAGTCATATTGTCAGATGATGGTTTGGGGTGTCTAATCACCTCCGAAACGAATAGTATTTTGGTTCCATTAACATTCTCAGTTTCGGTGATTGGATGACTACCCTCCCTAAAACGAACAGTTCACACCTGAAACTAGGCCGGGCCCCAAAAGGAAACAATCGCTCGTATTCCAACCATCCAAAAATTTTGGGTGCGAAAATGCTGTTAGTTTCAGGGAGTGTCGCTTTCCTGTCCTTCATATATGGGGGTTTCCAAAAATAGGGGTACCCCAAAATGGATGATTTACAATGGAAAACCCTATTAAAATGGATGATTTAGGGGTACCACCATTTTCGGAAACATCGATATATGTTTCAAAAAACAAAAACAGCTCTCTTCGGCCATTTGGACCTGAAACGAATCTCGATGCGATGCTTTTTGAAAAACGGCACGACGTGAGGATGTGATGCGTGAATGGGCCTTTTGGCTTCAAAAGATTGAAAAAAAAATGAACAAAAAAACACACACCCCAAAACATCCAAAAACAAAGTAACATGAAGCTGATAACTGGAAAGATTAAAGAAAACTTTATCTTTCTGGAAAGGTGCAACATCATCCCAATGGAATCGTTGGGAACTCTTTCCCAAAGTCATCACGCTTGTTTTGTTGATAGGATCCCTGAACTCCAAACACACCCTGGTTTCAAACAACCTAAGATTTGGGTTGAAATGATAGGTTTGGCCATGGGCATGTTTTTTTTGATAAAAACAAAGCAGTCTTAGATATGTACCTTCAAGAAGCCAGGTTTTAGGATGACAGCACTAGGGTTGTTTCAATTGTTTTTGTGTTTTTCATGCTTTACATTTTTTTCCCCACAACTTGGGCCAAGATTCCCACAACTTGGGGAAGATTCCCCACCAACTTGGGGAAGATTCCCTGTTTGACTCATATTTTTTACAACATGTGGGTGTTTCAAACCAATTTTTTTTGTAGATTTCCAGTTAGGCGGGTTGACCCCGGTCCCGTGCCACTCCCCCTCAATAGTTCGGTGACCGAACCTTAAAATGTGAAGGTTCCAGGTTCGTCCCCTAAATCCAGCAAGGGTTCCAAGAAAATGCACCATTGATGTGGATGACGAAATGGGGATGAAGCTGATTTTTGCTGGAAGAACCTACCAAAATGGAAGACAAATTAGACATGGATGATCCTGAGATCCTGATGTCCTGATTAAGGGTGGTGACATTGGAAAGGTAACCTTAGCTTGCCATGTTTGTAAAGAGACCTCAAGTTTTAGGTGGTGGTGTCACATATTTTTTGTGTTTCACCCCGAAAATTGGGGAAGATTCCCACCCATTTTCACGAATAGTTTTCAAATGGGTTGGTTCCACCAACTCGACTTTTTACAGAGATTCATTGGTTTAGACTGTTTTTTTTGGTGGGGTTGAATAGCTTCCCCACGAAAAGTCTAACTTGTATCAGGTGCTTGGGATAAAGAGATGTCACATTTGATGCTCAAAACCCAATGAGTCGGCTGGACGGCTTCTCAATCATTCTCCTAGCTAGCCAGGGTGTCCCCGGGATGTTGAAACATTGCCGCTGGCGCGGATTCGGATAGATCTCAAGATGTGGGTTCACGAAATGTTAAGAGATGATTTTGGGGGGAGACAACCCAATCTTTCCCGGGGAGAATTGATGATTTTTTGAAATTAGATGTCATATTTTTAGATGTACACAGTGTTTGCTATAAATGTTTGTATACTTTTACTTGCATGCTGTTGGAAAGGGAGTGATTTGTAGCTAACCCCCCAGGCCCGCAGGGGTTCTAAAACTCATCTTACCCATCTTACCCATCTTGGTTTAGGATCTTTGCTATTCCGTCTTGAAGTATGTCTTGAGTGCCGTGAAAATTTTGAGGTTGTTTTGACAGACCTACGTGGTTTGTGTTGTAACATCTTTGATATACAATGATATGCATGTTTCAACTAATATGTACATATATCTAGGTAGAGGTTATAAACTGTGTGACCTTCGTGAAACTAAGGTTTCCGATTTCCAGTTTGGCTAAGTTATGTGTATCAAAGTGTGAAGCTGAACCACCACCGGAACCCATGGGAACCCACAGTTCCCTTCATTCCTTAGGGGGTTATTTTCACCCATATCTTAAGGGCTGAAAACCTCCATTGTTTTTAGTTTCCAATGGGGGAAATGGGTCCCCCCCCACTGTTAAGGAAGTTTTTTCACGGAAGAAGTTTGGGTCATGTTTACTTGAATCATCTTTACTCAAAATCCAAGGAAAACAGCAAAGGTAGCAACAACAAACAGAACAAACATGAAATCATTTGCACGCAAAGAACAGAAACACACATCATGTAACAACAGATTTTTTTCTCGCAATTACAGCATTTTTTCATCATGACTTCAAAATTTGGGCCAAAATACATGTTTGTTAGATATATTCTGGTGGGCAGAGCCGCTTAAATATCCTTTTTGGAACCTCCAAGTTAACCATCTTCTCCTCGCTCGACGACTCGTGCCCTAAGGATGCTGATGGCAGTGGCATGGTGGGCGTCGCCGAGCTTTCAGCAGCTGCAGGGGCCTACAAGAAGGTGACACGACCATTTGCCCCCCCCAAATGGTGGGTTTAGTAAGGGATATCCATAGGTTGGTGGGGAAATCTATAGGTTGGTGACTCCCCAAAAAGACTCAGGGAAATCTATAGGTTGGTGGGAAATCTTTAGGTTGGTGACTCCCCAAAAAGACTCAGGGAAATCTATAGGTTGGTGGGAAATCTTTAGGTTGGTGAAATATGATTTCAATTTATTTCATTTGACCAGATCAAGTTCTCGGCAGCAAATGTTGGAAAAGGAGTTTGTTTGAAAAGACATAATAATCATCATACATATACATATATATACATATATATACACATATTGTGATTCATTTAGTGGTTTCATGGTGGCTTCAATGAATTTGGTTCATGTTTCTCCCGGAAAGTCTGGATGATATATAGTATAATATTTGTTTGACTATTTTTTTCAAATGGGTTGTAAACCAACACCGCCACCAAGAAGGTCAGACCAGGTGCAATAGATTGGAATGTAATACTTGTTGTAAACATTGGAAGGCACCTTTGGAGGAATTCCTGCAAGTCGATTGTGAAGGAAAAACCATTTTATGTACAGGTTGTAAAATTGCTCGAAAGAAGGTTTGTTCCAATGTTTTCAGACAGGAAGGATGGTAGGAATCTAATCAAGGAAATACAATAGCTATACCCCCCCAAACATCCCAAACGCTGCCTCCCCTTTAGGAAAAAGGGCTTTAATAGAGGGTTGCAATCCACCATTGCCCCTTTGTCTCCGGTATTATCGGCACATCCAGAAAAAGCCTCGTAGGCTTGTACGGTACAAATGAAACTCTATCCTCCAGAATCACGGGCTAAAGTTTATCATCCTTTTTTTTCAGGCACCTTGAAGAAGGGGTACTATACATTACAAAACACGACTGTTTTGATAGAGTGGGAGGGTGTGAATTGGGGGAGCAAATTCCAATTTGTTTTGTTGATTGTTTAGGTCGGGAAATTGATTTGTCAATGAAGTCACTGGTTTGGACCTTAATCATTCGTTATGAAGGCAAATGATTGGCTGTGAATTTAGCTCCTAGGTACACATTCTGACACTTGCTTATTAAGAAAATATATTGTGGTACCTACGTACACCGCTGAAGTTATTTCATTCCTAAATTTTGGTGCGGAAAAAAACAACTAGGTGGTGGTTTCAAACATTTTTTGAATTCCACCCCTACCGTAGGGGAAATGATCCAAATTGACGAGCATATTTTTTCAGATGGGTTGGTTCAACCACCAACTGGGTGTTTCCAAAAATAGGGTACCCTAAAATGGATGGTTTATAATAATGGAAATCCCTATTAAAATTGACCACTATTTTCGGAAACATCCAACTAGAAAATCTTGGGCTACTCGTAAGAGTTCAAAATTCTGCATCGCTCCCTCAACCCCCGATATCAACCCGTAGACAGAAGCCTGAGACCTTGATTTTTTTCCATCGAGGATTTTCGTTGGTTTTGATATGAAAACTAGCTACCAGATCATTAGGATAACAATAAAGCCGCTGGTTTTTTGTGTCCCCTTTGCACCAACTAATATGTATAATAAATCAAATGGGGGGGGGTGAAATGGATATGTGTTTTCGATCACAACTGACATGCTTTATGGCTTTGGAAGCATTGATGAAGCCCACCAACCAACCACTCTCTGGGTCCACGTTGGTCGGCAGATTCAACAAGAAGGACGTTTGATGAAGAAGATCATTATCGGCCACTTGGCTGGAACCAACAGCTGCACCAGTTGCACCAGTTGACTGCACCCTTTGGAGTCGGACTTTCATTAAAAACATGGATGTGATGTTTTTTCCGATGTGTGATGATCTAGTATATTTTTTTCATATGTTTGATGTGTATTTTCTTCACATGTTTGATGTGTATTTTCTTGATATGTTTGAAAGTAAGGATTAATTACATGTGAGGGCGGCTTTAGGCATGACCATTTGCAGAAATACAATCTACATGATGATTCTATAGACTGACAAACTGACAAACATAGAGATTCAATCCTGAAAGCAACATCTTCGCACATACACCCCACAGATAAATATGAAGAAAAGAGGAATTATGATGTGTCCCTTTTGGGACGTTTTGAATCATCTCAAACAGAAAAAGGCTCAAAATGGTGATTTTTCCAAGTGTAGGTTTTTCCGGTCATGTGTTTACGGAGGACATAATATCAATATGTTTGTGTTGCATTCATATATCCATGATCATTTATACAAGCCTTTCTTTTTTCATTTAAAAACATGTTGGCTTTTTCGAATGGCTTAGGCATGGCCATTGTGATTTTGTTCTTGATGGTCAGTATGTTCGTCCTCTCCTACCTGGCCGTTGACATGGCAAAGGCCGACGGTTGAGCCTGTTTTTTCCATAAAAAGTTGGATGTGAAGGTGAAGTTAGGGTAAAAGCGTATGAATTTGTATACTTATATTTATGTTTGATAGGTATGGTATAGAATATATACATATATATTTACATATACGTAAATTGTTTCTGATCCAGTAATCTTAAGATAGCTTCAAATGTGAGCATGTTTTGAAGAAGGAAGGATGTTACAGTCTTAGATTATATACTCAAGTCTAAGCCAATGACTAGGTTGCTGACGACCCAAAGTGCTGAGTCTACCGACCCGATGATGGCAGGTCATCTCATATGACTAGCTGGAAAGCGTACCACCATGCAGTGTTTGGATGCAGTTCTTCTGAAAGAAAAACAAAACATTGGCTGTGTTGATTGTCCATGCATAATATGTGTTTATCATATGGTAGTTGGTTTTTCAAGAACACTCCAAGCATTTGGTCGGCTGAGGTTTTTCTATATACATTATATACAAATGATTGTGGTGTCTCGACTTAAGTCGGAAACATCTAAGGGATTGTTATCGATTTGGGACATGTTCGTTGGATATACAAATGTATCTATACATATATGGATGTTTCCAAAAATAGTGGTACCCCCGAATCATCCATTTTAATAGGATTTTCCATTATAAACCATCCGATTTGGGGTACCCCTATTTTTGGAAGCACCCATATGTATACATGTTTGTTTGTTTTTTAGATAAATTTACGTAACTATAATCACCTGATGATTTGATGATCACTCAGCTCGTTGATTCTCGGATCTCCTAAGACATCTGCGGGAGAGCTGTATTTTCCTCCCGAAATGCCACTGGAAAATGAAGGTTTTAATCCCCCAGATACAGAAGGCCCATTGAAAGGATGCGTTCTCAATTAGCACTTGAGTATATTGTTCATATGATAGCAAAGATGAATGTTGATCTCAAAAAGCCAGTAACTGTCTCCATTGTCACATTTCATCCTTTTGGCTGCTGTGAAGTCTTATGAGTATGTGATGAGAACACTCATGTTTTTTGTGTTTTAGATAATGGGTCCTTTTGGTCTCCCCATGAGCTCGAACCTTTTTTTTGGGAACCAACAGCCAACCGTTTCCCTTTTGACTTTCTTGTTTTAGTGTCAATATATACACGATATCTATCTGTATATATATATATATGTAGTATACAGTATACATACATACATACAAATGTACACTACCCTCCCTAAGGCTAACCTTTTTAGGTTAAACATTGGAGCAATTTGGAATGAAAAACTGATGAGTTCCCTTACCAGGAGATGCGCGGCAGCAGCGATGGTACCATGGAATCCAGTTCCGGGGTGGTTGTGAAGGCGGGGGGTGACGCCACCAGGTTTGACGGTTGATGGGTTCATGAAGATGGTGAAATGTGGTGAAAGTGTAACGTATGTATTAAGTAAATACCGGATGAATTGGCATGATTTTCAGGATGATCTTGCATTTGAGTGGGTAAATGAACATGATGTGTGATGTGATATTGCCAGTGCCATAGAAGGGAACCAGGCATGATCTCAATAACTACTAAGGGGGCCGCAAACGAGCCCCAAAATCCCCGCAATCCAAATTTGACACTGCTTTGGAGGGTTTGCCGTTATTTTCAGTTGAAGGTTACTGCCCCAAAATGGAGGTTTCTTGGGTTCTGGGGCACGTAGATACCTGGATAGATAGACAGATAGAACCATAGATCACTAGAAAGATCACATGTATTATTTTTATGTGCATATATATTATTGAGTCATTGCAATGTACTCGGAAAGGATACGCCAAAAACAAGGACATGTCATCACTATGCAAGTATTTAATATCTACACATTAGTTTTTGGATTTAGTATATCTATTGTGGGTCTTAAGTATAGTAGACCTGGCCTCAAGTGGTCATACCCAAGCAATTTCAAGTATTTACATGTGTTTACTCAATTTGTATGTGTCAAACATCCTTATCGTTGGATACCTTGATCGTCCGGAAAACCTTAGGGCAAAGTTCCTCCCAACCTCATCGACCTTGAAACATTGAATTCGCTCCGAAAAAGGTGATACAAGACACCACGTCACTGATTCTGAGCTTTTAACCCCTATAGAAACTTGGAAGCCAAGAAAAAAATCCCCCGAAATTCGCTCCAAGCTCATTCGCACCTAAGCTTTTTCCAAGCTGGTGAGTTCAGGGTCCAAGGTCGCTGTTTTTTGGGGTTCACTCACAACTTCACAACTTCAGAACTGGAGATTCGCCAGAGTGGGTTTGACCTCCTTTCCCGGACGAGTTAACTTCCGCCAGGTGGGAAGTTCCGATTTCGAGATGGCAGCAGATGGCTCGCTGATCATTCGCGGAGTTGCCAGCAATGTCCCTTGAGCTGTGGGGCTTTGGATTTGGATGTGGATTTATCCCATGGATTTTTTTTCGGGGTGAGATGGTGATTCACCAAGTGACGAGGGGTGTGAAGCTTTTAGCAAAAACATTTGTGTGTTGATTCAATGGGGCAGATAGAGTATACTAGACAAGGAAGATTGTAACATTTGACATGAAACCCTTAAAATGATGGGTTTTGGACAAACAGGTGAGCACTTTTGGAATTGTATTTTTTTGGTATCAACCGGTGCAGCATGGTGTTGCATCAGTTTTTTGCCGACAGTGGTTCGGTAACATGGCAGTAAGTGTCCTCATGCATTGCCACGTTCACTGTCGTCGGTCTTACATTTTGTCATTCATGCAGTAGTGACCAGTTGACTCCGGTCCTTTATATAATTCAAAAATTTAGGGTGAAATATTCCCCACCTACATTCTGACAAGCCGCTCATAGAAATCTTGAATATAACTCGTGAACACAGCTTACGGCAATCGTTGGGTCTTAATCCCACAACTTAAGAATTCAAGACCATTCAAAACCCATGAACATGTTTTTTTTTTTTAGCTAGATCTCTTCCGTTCATTTCAAATTGAATGGAAATGGTCAGCAAAACTTATATACTTTATATACCTTTATTTATTTACATTGATCACAAACACCTACTAAAAACTCCAGCAATTTGTGATTCAACAGGCCAGCTGCCCAGCCAACACCACGTGCCGCCGCCTTCAAGCGAGCAACAATGTGATCTCCACTGCAGTGAAGGAGACACCAAGACAATTGTCACTTAGGTGAAGGATTTGCTGTTTTATTGCTGTTTTGGGGTTGGAGATAGGAAACCATTTGGATGAATTTTTGAAGTGCCGGCCATGAACGATACTTATAGGAATCATCGATTTTTGCTTTGTATGCCTCAGAAAGGATTCAACAATGAACATGCTAAATTTGCCGCGAGGATGATTAAAAGCTATTTGCCAGACTAAACCTGAAGATATTTGCTTGGTCTGTTCTTTTTTTGATACCCTAGCTTTGATCCATGACGAGATTAACACATTGTGGGGGTCGCGATCGACCCCAACATTGACGAAGCTTGTTCAAGTGCGTTTCACTAGCAACGAAATGATTTATATAGATTTGAACGATGTCAGGGAAGGCTATCCTTTAAGATATATACTGTACTGTACTGTATCTAGTTTTATATATTAAGTGCATCCGCATTAAAGTCCCTATCATTTCAGGATTTTGGACGTCTATGCAAAAAAAGGATGATCCAAATGTACTGATTTGAAGGTACCAGGTAATGGTGGCGAATAGCCCAAAACCTATGGGGAAAGATGCAACTTGCAGGGTCCACAATGAATTCAGCAACACTTTTCGTAGGTGCATGTCTTGAAGAGAGTAGCGTTTACTACAAGAAGTTTGATTCAAATTCAATATAGTGTTTTTGCAAGAGGTAAAGTGCAACATGTGCTTTTGCTCTATGTCGAACCGAATCTTCAATTCATATTTTCTCAAATGTAATTGGATGATTCTGCTGAGGGCAACAAACACAATAAATTCAAGAAACATTTCACCTCGTGTTGAATTGAGCAAAATGTTAATAGACTGCTGTTTGTTCAAGAAATATGTCGCAATTGGGAGGCTTAAGGGAGCTATCAGAGCGCACAGCTGTTTGAAGGTTGCTTGTGTCCATTCCAGGTAGATAGAGAGAAAGTCGATGAAAAAGCAAATTAACAACTGTGTCTCTCCCTGCATGTCATATATGTATGTTTGTTAATTAACGGTATATTTCTCGAATGTCATATCCAATTTATATACATCTATTTTCAATTCTAGATACTTGCCTAGTTCATATGTTTAGCATCAACTCATGATTCTGGGTGTCTAGGCAGAATCCAAATTCCTTTCCTATCAAGCTGCAGTTCTTGACCCCACAAATATCAAGATCAAGATGTGACAGTACACATCCTGTCCAAATGACAAGGACCTTTCACCCTTTCACAAACATCCCTTGTAGTTTTTTCTAGTGGGTTTCATCCGAAATTGACCAACAATGACCAGATTTTTTCGGTTTTAGGAATTGTTTAGGTTGTATTTAGATGTTTGCTTTTGGTGTTGCTTCTCATTTTGCACCAGATTGTTGTGCAAAATGGCTACCTTCAAACCTTCAGGTCGTCAACTCTGCCGGATGCCTCCTTTAAAGAGCTGATGCTTCACCCGCATTTTTTGGTCGAAGCCAAGCTCCACCGATTTCTTTGGAGAAAAGTTACGTTTTGATGAGTCGATATGAGTCGCCAATTGAGGGTGTTTCGGAAATTTAACATCACCTTAAACTGAGTTTATGACGGTGGTTTAGTTAAGTTGAGGATGTTTTTGTTTTGTTTTGTTTTTCAACCTTTGCAAAAGCAAACCATGGAGGGAACAAAGGAGCCATGGGGGGGGAAATTGTTTTATTGACTGAACTGAACTGTCTGACATTGTAGGGGGAATACGTTGCCATGACATGTCACCAGGTTGCTTAACAAGCATTGGACATGTAGCTAGAAGCTTGTGAAATTTCGGGTGCGGTGGGTGGTGTAAAGCCATTGTGCCATCATGAAAGATGCTCCCTTCATAATTTAAATAAACAAGTAAATAACTACATCAATTGTACATAGGCATAATATATATATATACATATACATACTTCATATAATACATATATATATTCATTTTTATATTTACACATACTCATAGTTCTTAAAAACAACCCAACAACATCAACACAGAGTGAAATCTTCCCAAGATTTGGGACTTCAACTGCACTTCCTCTCAGGAAGCAGTTGACCTTGAAGGACAACAATGATCATTCATTGAAGGTGACTTCGTTGACACATCCGGAACTGGGAAACTGGGAAACTGGTTTGTTTCGTGTCTCCCCGATATTGTTGTGATTGGTTTCAGAAGCCAGGGTTCAACAAAAAACATGACTTCCCACAAAAAAAAAACACAAATTCATGCCTCAAAAAGAGGGTTAGCATGTTTTTTTCCCACTACCTTTGTGCCTCACGTGATTTTTAGCATTCTCAAGTTGGCCGAAAATGCTTTTTGGAAGCCACGCTAGGGAGATGGGAATCAGTATCAATGTTAGTCTCGAGGAGTTTATATGCCCGTCGTAATTCATTCATGTAACTGCAAATGTGTGTGTGTGTACATGTACATGTATGCGTATATGTATGTGTATGTGTAATGTATATTTAATATGTCTACATACATATATGCTTCCATACATATATGCTGATGCTTTGCAGCAACAGTCACCACCCGGTTGTGACATTTTTTGTAGGGGATCCCCGTACTGGGTGGGAAGCATCCCAGTATGTATATATAGATATATATATATATACATGTATTACATTTCATTAGATTGATTGAATGCAACGAACCTCTATTTCTTTCAAGGTGTCAAATCCTACCATACAACGTTCATTTGGCATTTGGGTCTAGCCGCTGACCTCACTGTTAAATGGTGATTTAGTAAGAGGAATTGTGAATGCTGTTCAAGTTCGTGATAGTCACAACAAATAGAAGCTAGTGAATGGAATCTAGGAAGATTGACTTGATGCAGCATATACATGCATATATATCTATGTATGCAGCATTATATGTATCTACTTTTTGAAGCAACAAATCGTGCATATTTTTTATATACACAAACAGAGATTTCGGTCAGCAAAAACACCAAATATCTTTGGGGCGAAACAAATCTTCGGGCCGTTTTTTTTTGGACTTCGCCGATTCGTGTTGATTTGGGTTGAAGGTTTCCAAGTGGGTGTTTTTTACTGCATAGATAGGCGCCCAGTACAATGGTGTAGGCCCTGGGAAGATGAGATTTGGCATTTTTTGTAAGGGGGGGGGCTTGACTACTTTTGGAATGCTTTGGATATAGTTTTGAAGCATGTAGAGATTGTAGTTTCTCGAATGGTTTATCTGACCCATGTTTACCCAACGCAGTTGTCTCCAGGTGATCATCACCAGCTTCCAACGTTTGAGTTTGTCGCTTGGGCAGCAAAATGGGTGGCCTCTAGGAAAGGAACCCCAGATCTAATTTCCGTTGTCCACAACTTTCACTATGTACCAAACATCCCAGGAGTCACATGAAATTCCAGGTTTAACAAAGAAATACTGCTTCCGAACCACGCTCGAATCACAGAAACAACAGCAACAGCAACAGCAACAACAACAACAAATACACACAAAAATAAGAAAACATCACTTGCTCAACCTTTTGTTTCACCCGTGTTTTTTCTGTACCTGTTGAAATTTCAGCCCCAAGGAAGTCGTCCAAGTGTGGCTCGGTGATCCATTTGATGACCGATCAAGGCCGGCTTACCTTGGATGACTACGATGCTTGGTGATGTCCGTTAGGTAAATATGGACATGATTAATATATGGCCATAAGATGTGAGATTTGGATAGATGCAATGTGGATGCCGTTTTTTTGTTGGGGAGTGTTTACTGTATAGGGATGTATAGGGTATAGATAGGTGTAGGTGAAAAATGTTGTGCTTAATATTTGGAGAGGTAAATGGAGATGGAGATGGATATTATAGTTGAGATATAGTAGATAGTTCTTTGCGTGTAGATTATAGGTAGAACCCAGTTACAGTTCGTGGGATATTGAGATGTGGAAGGTTTGTCATGCCAAACACATTATTTGCAAGAGCAAGTGTAATAAAACTCACCATGGTCAAATCGTTCATTAATATTTGTTTTGACTTGCTTATCATGTACCCATCACACGATCAAGACATCTTCGCAGATCTCCGCTTAAGTGTTCGTCTCGCTTCAACTATCTCTAGCTAGACAACTCATCTATGTGATTCACCTGATTATGATATATACCGAGTTTTGTGTGACTTGTTGCATCTTCAAAAGTTTTCTGTGCCGGATCATACTACAATCAACCTAACATCAAATTAGATGTACAATGTACTTTTGATGTACATTTATATCAATTGACTCACCATGCCCTCCGGCAATTTTGCAAGCAAGGAAATGACCGCGGACGCCACATTGGAGGCTTTGGAGGGCACGGGCTTCACGGGTTATCTCCCGGCAGAATGGAGATTTGACCATTTGTTTTGGTACTTTGTATTATATCTATTATGTTCGCTACAGTATTTAGGCAATGCGGTATATATATATATATACATACTATTTTTTGTTGATATTATATACATATAGGTATTTTAATGCAAATGCATATCAATATGAAACATCTTTTTGGTGAAGATTTGTTTGAACTTCTTTTTTTCCGCGTGAAGCAACGCAAATCCAAGCGGCATGTATTTCCAAGGTCTTGCGGCATCCAACAACTCGTTTTCGTTTGAGAAATCGGAATGCCAAAACCATCTGAGAGCAAAAAGTCGAAAGTGTGGAAAAATAGCTGGCTAGAAATTTCTACCCATTTTTTCATAATTATATAGCAAGATATCAATTTAATGAACATCAGCCAAGTGAGATTACTGAAGGCAAACAACATTTCTCCTACATTGGTGCCCTGGAAAACTGAACACTGATAGATTTTTGTTTGAAGAATGTTTCTGTTGAAAATCCCAATTCAGGAATGCAGAATACGCATTTTTGTTCAGCACTCCTTTTAAACAAGTCACTAGACCTTGATAATCTGGGCACATGTTTAGGGCACGGTTTCCTACAGTTTCGCCGCCAAAAATGGTAGGCCTTCATCAAGGATGCTGGAATGGAGGGTCTTTTCCAGGTGCCGGGTGGTGGGATCACCAGAAGATCAGGTTGGGAAATGTGTCACGGTATGATCAGTAAAAGTGAGATATTTTGAATTTAATGGCAGATCATCGAGTCGCCGTCATCACCATAACTATCACTACATGACCATCATCATCATAATCATTACATAGCAATGATAATGATGACGATGGCGATGATTATGATTAAGAATGATAACTATAATGTTGCATGTATACACATGCAATTATTGATCACAGATATAGATACCCAACAACTTCAGAAGCCGAAGCAAGTTGTCTTGAGGGGGTGCTACACAGTAGACCTGTTTAGATGCCTCCGTTGGCTGTGGCTGATTGCATTGCTATACGTCATTGCAATACATTACATGAACATGTCGAGGATCAACGAAGCCGCACTTATTGTTTCCGACATTTCAGTGATTCATCAATGTTGCTTCCAATTCTGAATGATTTATACATCTATTTCACGTTTCACTTCACAAGTCTACCATTTTTGAATCATAACCCATTTTTGTTGTATCATGTCTCCCGCAGATGGGACCCTCCGATGGCCCCACCAGGGTGGTCTCAGTGGTTTTGGAAGACGTTTGAGCTCAACGGATGGCATGCTGGAGGGTTTCTTCAACATGTCACCCGGTGGAGATGTTAAGCTGGTGGTCATTGGTTGCTCTTTGTTGGTTGTTGTTGTTGTTGTTGTTGTTGTTGTTGTTGTTGTTGTTGTTGTTGTTGTTGTTGTTGTTGTTGTGGCTCTGGTTGTGGTGGTTGTGGTTGTGGCTCTGGTTGTTGTGGTGGTGGTTGTGGTTGTGGTTGTGGTTGTGGTGGTGGTTGTGGTTGTGGTGGTGGTGGTGTTCTTGTTGTTGTTGTTTGTATCAGCGGTATAATAGGGTAAAGTTGGCCAAGATGTCGTCAATGACATCACCATTCACCATTAATCTTCAGATGGGAGCTCTGGATGCAACCGGTTTTTTACTCGATACTGTTGATGGAAGAAATCCAGCACCACCTGGGATGTATAAAAACCTTGTTGATAATGGGATAAACTACCAACCCCAACTGGTGAGTTTCCCGGATTTCTGGTTGCCATCAATAGGTTTCCCTTGTTGGAACATGTTTGTTCGTCAACTTCCAGGTATCAAAATCTTCCACTTTCGGCTGTGAAGATATGGATGTTAGTCCTCCCAAGAAAAGCGAGGCTGGAAGATGTGGAATGGGCCTGTGAATCTGTAAGTTTGCCAAGTCCAAATGATATCCCACAGTACTACCACGTCCCTTGGAAGAATTGGAAGGCTTTGGCCATCAAACGTTGGTTGGGATTGGGGGTTGTTGTTATTGTTATCATTGTTGATGATGCCGGTGGTGAAGTGAAGGGGTCGACCTGTCTAGAAAGTTCCTTTAGTTGGAGAGATTAACGACTTTGAGACTGTGACTGTTGCATTTCGGATCGGTTTTGTAGCTGTTTTTTTCTTGGAATACGACCTTTTTTGAAGGTTTCTACCATCTGAAATACATTGCAGGCACAACCCTTTTATTGACAGCGTTCAGATGATTTCAGGTAGTTAAACCACTAATGTTTTGATTTGTTGATCAGTTGATGTTTCGTGTGGAGTAGCAGTTTTTGTGTACCGGACCGTATTTAACATGTATATATGTACTCTTTCTAGATCATTTATCAAACATTTGACCTTAACAGTTTACTTTTTTTGAATACTGAAACTGTAAAATGATCCATAGTCCACAATGATCCAACAAAAAAATAGGTGATGTTTTTTGTGCAGAACCCATGGAAATATTGTTATGTTTTGATTCAGTTCTGTCATGGAGTTTTCATGATGTCATGTATGATAATGGGTGTTTCCTTAAATGGTGGTACCCCCCAAAACACCCCAAAAATGATCATTTTTAGGAAAAAGCCCATATGTGAATCTGATCAAAAGCCTCGTTCCTTCCGGTAAATTAAGTTAAGCCACGGGGTTCCCCGGATGGATCATTCGCCGGTGAATGATGTGAACGATGGATCCAACTTCCCATGGATATCACCGAGGCCAAGATTCATGTGAAGCACTTGCACAATCGTCCAGCCAAGGTGAGGAGTGTTCCCAACCCACAAAAACAACGATGGGTTGGGAGTGTGAAACAAAAAAAACGAACACAAAACGCGGGGGATAGTTTTTGTTGATGGTTTAAACTAGCTGGTGGCAACTCAATTGTTTTAATAATTGTTCACCCCTATTTTTTATGGGGAAGATGAACCCATTTTGACTCATATTTTTTCAATTGGGTTGGTTCAACCACCAACTAGTTAAGGCTTTTATTTAGTTTGTTTTGTGGGGGGTATGGTTACCTTTTGGTTGTTGTGCTTTTTTTCTTGAAGTAAAATGTTCAAGGCAGACAAAGGACGAATGTGTTCATCAAGTTTTGGATTCTGACTTTAGAAAAATCCCTTCACAGGTAGACCCCCATCAATCTTCAAAGCTGGAAAGATATAGTAGCGTCATTTGTTTATTTTTTGGTTGACTCTGGTTTTGTTGTGGCAAAAGGTGTATACTATGTATACTTTCTACTGGTCTTGGATCTGATTTGTTTTCTTTCGTTGTAAGTGGTGTATTTCTTTCGGTCAGAGCCTTGCAGCAATATGGCTCTACGAATGAACTCCGAAATGCCAGGCCTATTCCAAGTACTTCAAGGATGAGGCACCTGATGGCTGTGTTTCAAAGGATTGCCATGATGATGATGATGATGATGATGATGATGATGATGATGATGATGATGATGATGATGACGATGACGATGATGATGATGATGATGATGATGTCGATGTCAAAAAATATGAACATAATACTCTAATTCTATCTTGGCATGCGAAACCCCACCCGGGATGCCTGTCACCAACAGGGTGGCACTACATTTTAGTAATATCTAGTAAGCTAAACCTTCAGTTGCCACCGTTTCTGGGAGGGTGAGCACCCCAAATCATATCATTCATTATATGCATATAATACACATACAAATACATGTATTTTTATATGATTTTCATACCTTTTCAAGAAACCAAGGATGTTGTCATCCTCCTTTACCTAGACTTGTTTTTTTAAACCGAGATCCACAGGAAGGCAACTACTTGCTCTTGCCCGGCATCATCAAAGAAAACGACAAGATCTACAAGACCTGGTCCCTGCGAGTCGAAGGGAGAAAGGGGTGTCCAACGTTGCAACAAAAAACATGTTGGGAACCCACTGAATCTGTGTCCAAGGTATTTTTGTACTGTTGATATAGTATATCACATTTTCACGACTCAAGGTTTTTGAAGTGTTTTTGGAAGATCTTGCAAAAAAATTGAGTTGGTTGGGTCACTTTTGATCCTTGAAAAGCTCATTTAAAAAAAACTCAAACGGTTGAATGTGAAATGTCACGGGATCGTCAACTACCGGGTATCGGGTATTACCACCCCCCGGATGCCAGATGCCATCACACAAGACATGGAAGCATGCCGTTTGGGTGGGATCCAAAAGGGATAAGAAGTTTTATTGGACCACTGGCATCCTGGAAGGGGATTGTGTTTCAGAATGGGAATCCCTCCAGGAAACATAACTAACTAACATCCCACCTTGGCAAAAAGGAAGTTTTCATCTTCAACAGTGCCTTGGAAGGGGATAATACGGTAGAATCCTTTCAGATAACAGCAATGGACCAAGTAAGATTGAAGGTGCATCCTGTGTTTTTTCAACGGCAGGAAGGCAGCTGAAAATCCTACAGGATCTAAATGCATCAGTTTGAGATACGTTTATAGGTGCATCATGGTGCATCATTTGCATTAGTTCTACTGGCAGGTGATTTCAATTTAATGTTTCATGGTGCACGAAGGTATTGGGGGAGATGATCCTATTTGATTTGGAAATCACTTGAAACATATGTTTTCCAGCAGAGTGGCTAAACCCAGCAATGAGGGAAGAAGTTGTTCAAATTGAAGATGCTGCCCAGGAGTGAATTTTCAAATCTGAAATCATCAGATTGCCATGACTCCAGGCATCAATGGTATTTAAATGTTATACATTATATATGTAACTGTAACTCAGGCCGTGCAGCATTCATTGAGAATTCATGAATCTCAACCCTTTTTTCGCAAATTCATCATCAATCCGTCATCCATCATCCATCATCAAGCATCACCGATGTTTTTTGGTCAGGAAAGAGGAATTGGTAAAGTCTGCAGGTGTCACGGCCTACCTGAGTCTTTTGGCGGAAGTGACTGGTGACTGGTGTGTTTTTGGGGAAGGTGAATTATGACCCCCAAGGTGATGGTTCATCATCCCAGCAATAGAGGTAGTTTAGTTGCCATTGTTGAAGATATGATATATGTAATATCAGGGCTAAAGGCGTAGCACCCCCCCTTACTACCCCCATCTACCCCCTTTTAGGAGGGTGACGTAAAACCCTGATATGCAGGGATATAGATAGATATCCCTACTCAAAAAGGAGCTTGAAGAATCTGATAACAGTTGATGTGGTTTTAGTTTTTTTTGCTTGAAACTTCCGATTGGATCAATTTAGTACAGCCCCTAACAAAAAGTGGGGGTATTATGGGGGTTAGGAAGCAACAAGTCCCAAGAGATTTGGAAAATGTTTTGTAAAAACACTGCCACTGAAAAAGCTGACATCCCACAGGCTAACGCTGTTTTGCCACCGTATCTTTTCAACACATCCAGCCTCAATAGCATCGAAAGCTTCAACCTGAAATCTACCATGGGTGTTGTTTACATGTTTGAAAATTGTACATGTGCGAAATGGTATTTGTGTGAGACTCTACGAAATGCACAAACAAAAACAGTAATGGATGACATATCCAGACTCACATGTACAATCAATTGATGTTTAAAGATTGATTGACCACAAGATGTTAATCCATCCAATATGTTTCATACACCCCTGACAGATCTCCCTCTGGTTTTCCAAAGATTTGGCAAGTCACGACTCAAGGTGAGTATGCCTTGCACCCGTTGCAACGTGAGCTACGCCTCAAAAAAGGTGGCGTTCAGGCGTGGGTTTACGAGGGAAGATATCCACCGAATCCATATATGAATCCACCTCATCCGTGAGTTCATTGAAATTTGTTGGATGCAAATGAAAAACCTGCAGCAACTTCATCTTGGTTTACCAACTTACCAGGAAGATTGTCCATGATTTAATGATTTAGAACATTAGTGATGGTGATAATGATGGTGATGATCATCATGATGATCCTGATGTTCGATGATGCTCAATCTTACTTTTGTTTATGTATAATTATATGTTTTATTTCCATCTTTTGTTGCTGCTGATGATGATTCATCATGCAGATGATTCCCAAAAAAATCCTGCTAAAAGAATCTCCATACAGGTTTTTTTTCCGTAAGTTTGCACCGCACCCGTTGAATCCCGGTTTCCTTCCCCCTATGGGATTCTATGGGATACGGAGCTGGTGGATCCGGATACGGATCCACCAGCAACCACCGTTCGTTTCACCGGTAACTTCCCCCAGGCCACGGTCCAAGCCATGGGACGTACGGGTTATCGTTGTTTCTTGGAATCACCCGAAGCCTCTTCGAAGCTCGGAAACCGTTGGAACCCGTAAGGTTGGGTAAAGGTTGGACGAGGTTGGGGTTCAGCACCGATTGACCAAAAAACAACGAATGTGTTGTTAATAGAGGTTGATGTTGATGAATTGTCATGATAATGAGGATGGTGATGGTTGGTGATGATGATTGTGGTTGGGGGGGTGTTTTTTTGGGTGAGTGAAGGTGAAGGGTGATGGGTATTGTGTCTTTCCTTATGGGGTTGAAGGCTAATTCGAACATTATCCTCAGCTAAGCAACTTTCATTTGCTGGTTTGGTTGGTTTGGTACAGTGCCTAGGCAAGAAATCGAGTCTGATGTTGATGACGAGTCCTTGGAAATCTTTGGATGTAGCAAAAACCTTGGGTCCAATATTTCTGTAGTTGCAATATGTTGCAATGACCTAAAAACTGTGGCTAAAACGTACACCCACGAAGATTAACATAGAACCTGAAGATGATGGTTTGGAAGATGATTTTCCTTTGCAGGGGTCTATTCTCAGGTTCCATCTTAATCTTCCGGGGTGTACCAGACAGCGATTAATCATATCTTAAACCTATCATTTGAGATTCTTTGCTACCTCCAGCCTTACCAAATCTTCCGCACGGTCCGTTTTGACGGATTTTGGGAGCTACTTGAAATGATCCAAAATTGGATGTTCAATTTGGCAACATGGCATGAACATGATTCCCTATGAATTTCTTCCCGAAGTATAGTACTGGTTTCAATGGTGTTTGGTTTATTTCTACCCCATATGTCTTCAGTGCTTAAAAAACCAGCGCATAGATACCATGGATGATCATGGCAGCCATCGACGGCCAATGAGTTTCCAAACTCCAAACGGTTAGTTCGCCAATGGCCAATCGCGAGGGAAGAACGCAGCACATTCTGGAGGTGAAGTTTTGTTGCAACAAAAAATACCGGCTGTAGGAGAGAGGTTCACAACTACACACCTGCATACGTAGCATGCCAGATGTGATTCTTAATACTGCAGTTTTGGGTTGGTTGCCCGCAATACTTCTGAATACTGCAGTTTTTTGGCATTGCACGTTCTATTTGCCCTGAACCAATGCAATTGGGTTGACCAATATGTCCAGTATTGTGTTGGTTAAAAATGACCTTCCAACTTCTGATGTCTCCTTGCAACACTGAGGATGCAAGCAGCGGCCAACAGTGGTGCAGTGCCCACCATGGAGTTCCGCGGTGTCGTGGTGGAGGGTGGCGTCGTGCTACGCCAATGGAGGTGCCCCGGAGCTGGCCTCGGCCTCGCTGCCAGTTCGATCGTGACGAATCGCCACGAGGTCGTCGTAGCATTTGATGTCCAACATGGTCTTTGGTTTTGAAAGGTTGTTATGAGGTTGTTGCTCCAAGTGAGAAGATGATCCCAAAGTGCGAGAAGTATATTTAGGTATGTGATGTGTCCTTGACTATGTTGATCTTACAGTAATTATTGTTGGATACGGTATATAAGGCCATTGTGTTGTGTTAACAATTACCATAGCCCAGATATCCACGTTGATTGTCAGGGGTATCGTCTTCAAATATCATGATATATAAGATGTTGTCATTGGTTGTAATTAGCAGGCTGATTAGTGTGGGTGACATTGTGTTCACTCTTGCCACACGTATTATGTGTGTGTGTATGATTTTGTCCTTGTGTAGCCATTATACCTGCGGACTGAAACTAGGAATGTGCGCGCCAGGGGGCGCACTTTTTAGGCCGAAAAACGAGAGCACCACTTGGAATGCGTGTACACCCCAAGTTTTGCTATTTTTTTGAAAATTTGAGTTTTTTTGATACCGCTGACATGCGTTTTTTGGCAACCCTCTCACGGTTTGGGACACATGGAATGCCTGTAAATGCCTGACATTTTGCAGGTAACATGCGGGTAACTTTTTTTGACGCTTGTATGACATATGTTCCAGCCATATGTATGAAAAGATGCTACACACAGGGTTTACATATTTCTTTTCAAAATTTTGTTGCAAAAGTATTGATTTGAAAGCTTTTCATGCTTTTGGTCGAACCTCCTTTCGCTGGCTGGTTTTTTCCTTTTAAACGTTTTATCGAAAAAGAGTTGAAT